>JAATLQ010034166.1:0-21277 GCA_013421005.1 Heliconius erato x Heliconius himera
CGTAATTCTAATCTTCAGGGGCGAGCTACACTCGCCCCTCCCAGCCCGGTGACGCTGTCAAGACCATTCCAGGTCAACAGCATTAAAGTCCATTCGAAAAAAAAAAAAAAAAAAATGGAGTTTTCAGCTATTTTACAAAATTTTATTGTTTTATTATAACAAAGAAAATATCTTTTAGTGTAAATATCGATATATACAATAAAATATTTGTTATAATATACAGAATTATGAATGAGTAGGTATAATGGATGCCATGTCTTGAAAATGGGTGTCTAATGTCTTGATCGTTACGGAGAACATGATTTTAACGAAAGACCGGAGACGTGATTGATGAAATGAACCTGATAAATAACTGTGTTACAATTACATTTATTATTTTTCCTAATTAATCCAAAAAAATAGTAAATATTTCTTTTTATTAGATTGACTAATATGTATAATTGTTATGGTAGTGTAATTTATATAAACAGCCATATGATGTCACAAAGAAACCTCTAAACAATTATTTCAATATTAATTAATTAATTAATTATAAAATAATACATTTTAAAATATTTTTTTAAAAAAATAGTAGTTTATACACAACCCCAACATTCTCCAATGTACGTAATTTTGTTTTCAAAATTCAAACTACGCAATTTCATTAATTAACAAAGTTATTGAAAACGAATGAGTAATGTTATCACTTATCAATGAGCAAAGCCGATAATATCAATATAAAAAAAAAAATACTTTAACTGGAAACTTGTTGCAAAATGGAAAATAACGAAAAAGCAATGACAGAGCGAGTGAAGCCGGGTACAGACCACTAGTAGTCAATGACAAAACATACAAGAAGATAAAATTACAAAAAATGCAAAAAAAAAATGAAATAAACGGTTTTTAATAACACAAAATATTGTGGTTTGAAGTTCCGGTATTATATAATAACATGTAAATCACAAGATCCACAAATCATTTGTCTAAAGATAAGACGCCAGAGCACGTCGCGTGCGCCTGAGTACAGATATCTATATATAATATATAAGTATATACGTTACACGAGCGGTTGTATCGTTCATCACTAAAGACGCCGACCTTCATTTACATTTTTTATCAACTCCCGGCGGCATGATTAACTAAAAAACTTAGAATTTTAATAAATAATAATTATTAGTAACCATTATCTATAAAATTATTTTTTTTTCTTACACGCAAATCTGTTTCCAGCAAAATTTAATAATTTAAATGTATTGAAATTGTATTCATTATAATTTATTACATTTACACGAAACAAAATATGAAAACATTTAAAATGAATAGGTTTTTGTACTATTATTACTTAAATTTTCTCATATTTTTTGTTTTGTACATGTGAAAAATTTACCAATGAAAAAATTTCAAATAATTTTATCTTAAAGAAACGTTTTTATCAGATTTAGTCCAAGATGTAACTAGTTATCTATTATCTATATATATAAAAGGACTTGTGCTGACTGACTGAGGTAAGACGCACGCAGAGCCGTAACCGCTGATGGTAGAAACTTGAAGTTTGGGCAGATGTTTATTTTCATATTCTGGACATCCACTAAGAAGGGAATTTGAAAAATTTTAACCCTAAAGGGATGAAATAGGGATTGAAAGTTTGTATGGAATTTTTTTTAAATCTGTACCGATTTTTATAAAATTTAAAGACTCTTAAAAATATTTCATTGAACACGTGTTTCATGGTTTTTAAGAATTCACCCCCTAAGGGTTCAAACAAGAGGTTGAAAGTTTATATGGAAAAATCTTTAAATTTCCACCGATTTTTATAAAAAATTAAATTCAAACTGTTAAAAATACTTTATTGAACACGTGTTTCGTGTTTTTTTTAGAAATCACTCCTAATAAGCGGGCGAAGCCGCGCGCGCCCTCTAGTTTTTACATATAAATATAACGTAGTGATAAAATGTCAATCTTGATCTTTGGTGTACCTATTTGTGACTTAGATCAGTGATACTTGTAGAAATTTAGACGTAACGGGACTCGAACCCGCGCCTCCTAGTTTTCTAAATAAGTATTTTCTTTCCTGAGTGTGGAATAACACTTTATAAAATAATAAAATGTTAAAAATATTGGATCAGTGATGCTTTAAATGATTTTATTTAGTTTAACTTCGTCGTGGGTCAAATCTATTAATTAAATACTAGTAAAACTTTACCCTCTTCCTGTAAACAAATTGACTCGAAATAATATACTCAACACGCAATGCCTCCAGATTTCGGGGGAATGTGGGGAACAGAGTATCTTAACACTTGATTCCCTCTGCCTACCCTGCTTTGTGAGGGATACAGCGTGAAGCTGTTTTTTTATAAATTTATATCAAAGACTATATTAGATCCTATCCTGTTATACCTATATTATATATTGTTATATCCTGTCTAATATCGCAATACCTACTAAAAATAACTGAATGAAATCATAAAAAAACCTTGGATATGTAAAAATGTTTGCTTCAATTTAATAAACAAACTAACTACGAAAGAATATTAATAATAAGAAAAAAGTAACCATTACCTTCCCAGATCCAACGAGGCCTGTGACTCCAACAAATTCCCCTGGGCGTACCGTTAAAGAAATGTTCCTCAAAGTTGGAACAATAGGATTTGATTGCCAACTAGCCGTCACATTTGTCAGTACCAAGCCAGTGGATTTTATACTTTCTTTGTGTTTCTCTACACCATTGGTTATAGCATTTGCTCCTATTCCATTTATTTTGTGTTCCTCCAGTTCTAATTCTTCAAGGCATAAAAAATCCTAAAAGGAAAATATATATTTTTTATTTTTACATAGTACGAGGCGAACAAGCGTGTTGTTGGTTCCTTTCCCATTCGAGGAAATGAAAAGTTAAATATTCTCGTTTCTTCCCTCTGGTGTCAAGACAAAGGCTCCCTCTGCTTACCCTGGCTACAAGCGGGATACAGTAAGCTTGATACAGTAAATCTTGCAGCCTCCACCCAAAGCCTCGTGCTGAGAGCCTCTAGAAGGCGGATCTAAGGGTTCCAAGCCTCGTTCCATGTATCGTAATCGTCTTAACTTTGAAAACTTATGTTCGGAAGGTTACATATTTATAAACGGCGAAATGGATTTTATTTTTCTCTTATTGCAACTTCAAATTAATACCAAAATAAATATTACAAATTTAATATCAAAGGAAATACTACAAAATGCGATATTGATGCAAATTACTTAAAATATCATAAAAATGTTTTGATTAAATAGTTTTTTCAAATTCAAAAGCCCAAGCTTCGTGACCACCAAATCAAATATCCATATAAATTAATATAATAAAAAAATTATCTTCGTTTTAATTACCTCAAGCCGTCTAATGGACACTCGGGATTCAGCGAGAGATGCCAACGCCAGTGGGAAAAATATATTACAAGCCAACTGAAGTAAATTATAGTATTGAACTAATGAGAAAGTGATTCCGGCTCGAATATCGCCCCCTATCAGTACAAACGTGGTTATTGCAGCAAATAATATGAACCTCTCAGTGAAAACACTGAGTGCAGTGGAAAACCCTTTTATAAAAGATGTTCTTAAAATAAATTTAACTTCATATCTGTAAACAAATATAATTAATTTAATATCACAAAATATTATTTATTACCCGTACATTCTAAGTAAATGTCGTTTACGCTTTTATTAAAAGTAATTTCCAACAATTAATGGAAAAATATTATAATTGTCAAATCGAAATTATTAATTAATTAATTATCGAAATTATTAATTAATCGAATTTATTAACATTTTTGTGAATAAAAATAAATAATAATAATAATAATTAAATATTTTGTGATTGTATAGAATTATTAAATCAAATATGAAAATTGATGTTTGTACTCACTTGCGCAACTTATCTACTAGCTTCTCAAATGGTTTCTCCCAGGCATACATTTTGATTACTTGGACGCCATTTACCAATTCACTCATAACTTTGACCCTCTCATCTGTACGTTTCGCAATCTTTCCTCGTAACGAACCTTGGAGGCTACTTAAATATGCTAGAAAAACAAAATTAAACAATGGTAACCAAGCGGTCTTTCCCGGTAAATTGGTGAATATTTAGACAGCAAGAGCGTGGTATCTCAAATTATTACATTAAACATAAGTAAATAATTTTTATATTTAAATACTAGCGGCTCGCCCACGGCTTCGCCCGCTTAAAATGCATGATTATTGATTTAATAAGCAGAATTGATTGACTATAATGACTTCTAATATGATTTTTTTACGACATTATCGTCAAAGAATTTTTGATTGTTTTAAATAAAAAAATACGACCATTGTTGATATTTGATATTTATAAAATATACATAAAGCTAATTATTTATTACATGTATATATTTTTGTAACTTTATGTTCTTTTTTGAGGCCGGTCGTGGCGCAGCGGCACGAGGTGTGACTGCAAAACCGACTGGTTATGGATTCGATCCCCGCTCGAGGAGATGAAATATTTACTTAAATTTATATTTCCATTTCTTCGCTCTGGTGTCGAGGTTAAGCGCGGCGTTGAGTTCTACCACTCAACACGCAATGCCTCCAGAATTCGGCAGAAAGTGGGGAACGGAGTGTCTTAACACTAGGTTCCCTCTGCCTACCCTGCTGTGTGCGGGATACAGCGTGAAGCTAATTTAATTTTTTTTTTAATTTTATGTTCTTTTTACCTATATAATATACTCTGTTAAATGTGCTGATGTCAGTGAATAATTTAATTTACTGATTCAGAAACAGCCTTTTAAATGTTAAATTATTGATTTGAAGGATTCATAATATTCTTTGTAAAATAACTGTAATAATTGCATATTAACTCCTGTACAGTTTTTAAATTAGTTACATATATTATATGAACGAACCAACCAAAAAAACTTTGTATTTACTTGATATTTCTTTCAAGACCGTTCTTTATCTCTGTGTTGAATTAATTACGACTTCTTTCAAATGACGATAACTTTTTTTTTAATGAACCGATTTTGATGAACTAAACTTTAGTAGTTAAGTTGAGTTAAAACAAAGCAATGGGTGAAATTTTCAAGTAAATCGGTTCAGTACTTTCAGAGAAAAATGCGGACAAAAATATGTCGACAGACAGACAGACAAGAAATTCAAAAAAAATCTTTTTGCTTTCTATTATTCTTTTTAAGTGTCCCTCTATCCATTTCAGTCAAAATTACTAAATGTACAGACAAAATATTTTTACTGTCTTATTATATATAGAGAAGAGATTACAAAAAACAAAACATATATTTTATAAGGAACATTCGTTTTACTAATTTGAAATAGTACGTATTCAATTTACTCATATTTCTATGGTAACATAGCTACAGCAATGAACTTGAAAGTTGAAATAAGTATCGATTATGCGAGTCCTTGGGCTACATTTCGTTCATTACTGTCGCATACATTTTCCGCGTTGCTATCAGCCGGTTTAATATTATTTCAATATAAAACCAATATAATTGTTTCTATTAATATAGTTCCTATTAAAATAAAATATATATTCAAATATTGGGAAGCCGTTGACGCACAAATACATTTTAGACAATTTTATTTAAACTTAGATATTATTAAATTAAAAAACTAATAATAATCAAAAGCGGGGATTTACCTTGCACTAAGACAGTTTGTAAAAAGATGACTGCGAGAGCGGCAAAAGTTGCCCAGCCAATATGTTGCCAGACCAAATATGAGACGACGGGCACAACAATAGGCATTACCCAAATATAATTAAGATATAAGGCCGCTATATCAAAACGATTGACATCGTTTGACATCAGATTAATTACCTGTCCCGATTCGGTTTTGCTTATACCAATTCTGTTGAGTTTCAAAATCTTAAAAAGAAATATATATTTTTTAATTAAACATAATTGAAGAAACGTTATACAGTGTTTTCATATCTTTATAGTCTAGACCTGTAGACTAACACAGTTCTCAATGCTAAAAATAATAAAGCGGAATACGATAAGCATCGAGTAAAGCAAATCTTTAAACAATGTCTCGTAAAATTTACACACATTCATATATATACATATAGTAAACAAATTATGCATAAGACTTTAGAATATTGCATTACAATGTAATTAATAATATGAATTTGTATACATATAATAGTATTTAAATAATTAATTTAATGTTTTGCCCAAATCTGTCAAACTATGTGACCTTTGAGATAAAGATATAGCGTGTCCAATTGTCCATTATAAACTGCTGCTATGCATGCTATCGTACGTTCACAATTTGAAAGATCTCCAAAATTATCTCCATATTAGTTATCTTATGTTAACAATTTTATCTTAAACTTGTATTAAAAGGAAAGTATAAACTTAAATTAAAATAAAATTTAAAAACGAATATGTATAAATAATATTTTAATTACTTCAAAGTACAGGATATTTAAAATTAATAAATCATTATTTGAAAATTAATGATTGCTACTTTTTTCTTAGCCGGCACCGTAGCCTTGTGACCAAGGACTACTGCAAAGTATCCGAAACGTCGGGTTTTCAAAAATGTATAACACGTATAGCCTTGAATCCGGTTTAAGTGTCTCATTAAATTATTTTGACGGGTTAGCATTCTAAGGACCTTTTTTCTCTAGTAAATTAACATATACAGGTCTACAAATTCTGTAGTAGTGTTTGAAAATTGTTAAATAGCAAAACGATATACCTATCCTTAAAAATTATTACGACGGACAGATTAGCAATACAATTTTACGTCATTAATATGATCTGATGTGATGATTCCGGAAGTTCTATAGTATAAAGTATACTATTAAAAATAAAATTAAATTAAATCAGCTTCACGTTGTATCCGCACACATCGGGTAGGCAGAGGGAACCTAATGTTAAGACACTCCGTTCCCCACTTTCTACCGAATTCTGGAGGCATTGCGTGTTGAGTGGCAGAACTCAATACCGCGTTTAGTCTCGACACCAGAGCGAAGAAATGGAAATATAAATTTAAGAGTATACTATTAATATAATATAAATATATAAAAATTTATATTCTAAAGCCACAAGATGAGTTCTATAAGAAAAGTATGGCAACACATCCTGACCTAGTTACTATCATATTTGACAAGAGGCCAAAGCTATATAGAGCTATACTTTATGAGGGTGGAAAATAACACCCTTGCGATATGCCAATTCAATGTCAGTTTTCCTTGAACTGTGCTGCCCTACTTGGCGACTTGAAAATAAATGTTTGAAATTATAGTTCAGTTTCGGTATCGTCTTTTATGATCATAACTGAGATTTATTTTTATTTATTTAAGGTTGGTAACTGTCTAAAATCATAATCAATTATAATATTAATATTATAAAGTTAAGGAATGTATGTGATTGTCTAACGTGAACCACTGCTTCTAATGGAAAGAATATTATAATGGATAGTCCATTTATGGAGGAAGGCTATAGACTATTACATCAATCTTTTATGGTTTCGACGTTACCCACTTTAACTGAGCTAGTTACTTCGAGTACTTAGATGTGTCATGTGTCACGCATGCATGTCACGAATCGCACATAAAAAGAATTATAAATATATTTTATATGCTTTACTAAAATGTTTAAAGTTAATAATTTAAAATTACTAATTTTTACATTTTAAATTAAACTATTTTAACCTAAAATGTATAATCTTAAATATACGCGATTAATCCGGTTAAAATAGTTTCATTTAAAATGTGTAATAATCGTAAAAATCAAAGAAATTATTATACTATTTTTTAATTTGAGAGGCTTTTTTATTCAATTTCATGAAAAATTAACTAAACTTACTAGATTTATATTCTAAAAGCTATAATATTATCGTGTATTAAGATCGAATGAGCCATACCACAGTTCAACTATACTAGGACTGCGCATGCCAGTGGAACTATACAATGCTATATTTTGTTATGAAGGTTATATATTAGCATAGTAATGCAAAATTCATTGATAGGTAATAGGAACAAATGTAGAGATTATTAAATAGATTTTTCCAGCTCACGCTGTATCCGGTAAATAGCACGGTAGGCAGAGGGAACCTAGTAAAACACTCTGTTTTCTACTCTTCGCCGAATTTGCGAGGCATCGCGTGTTGAATGCGGGACTCAAAATACAAGAAGTTGTGTTGGAGCACATTTTTCAACCAATCATGTTTGGAAGTATGAGGCAGCAAAGAAAAAATCTTTTGCAAAATTTTGCCGCTTTAGACTAAAGCTATCAAGACCAGCTGTAACTATACAGAATAACAATAAAATAGACCAGTAACCAGATGGACCTAGAATTTAGCCAACGAGTAGAAGTAAGCGGCTTAATGTAAGTTTTAAATCAAGTTAACAATTTATCTCTAATGCTTGAAGTACTTAGCGACTTTAAAATAAAAAAAAATGTTTTTGACAATAGTTAAAAAACCACAACTAAAATTATTAAAAAAAACGACACCAATACAACAGCTTATAATAAATAATGTAGGACACATCTACATCCTTCTTAGAACACATCGCTGCATACGTAAATTTGTAGGTAAGTTGGAAGGTACCACTAAAATATATAAATATACATAAAAATACGATGTACTTGTTTTACAAATTATGCCAAACCAATGTGCCAAGTGAGATTTCTTATTAGGTTCAATAAAAAGTATGAGTTTTCGAGCGTTTTATTTACATTTTAGAACAATTTATAATAAAAATCAATTAAAGTTTATAAGGAAAGAAATTTTACCTTTCTAAATAAAAGTGAACACGCGGCTATTCTAACACGCATCCCTGAACAACCTTGTAAGAGTTGTAAGTGATTCAACATTATGGCAGTTAATATTGTTGAAATATTCATAGCTAAACTATAAATATGCGCTTTTTTATACGTATCTGGTGTTTTTTCTCCGGAAAAATATTCTATAAATAAAGCTAGCGTAAATGGAACCAGCGGCCTGTAAAAGACATTATGAATGTATAACGTAATAATATAACAAAAAACAAACTGGTTACTTTGCTGAATATTTCTTTATCAGTAAGGTTTTCCAAAAAAAACTTCTGATTCTTTAAAATAAACTAGTCACAAACGAGAAAATAACTTGAAATTTGGAAAATATAATTTCAATTAATGTTATTGTCATTAGGTCTTTCGCACTTTTGGAAAATATAAAAATGTAACGCAATGGTCCTAGGCCGATGCCCACTTGGGAAATAATAATATAAAATCATATATTATCTCCCCTTCAAAGCGAAGGGTTATATTGACATGAAAATTTTTTACCACTACAGCTAAATGCTAAATTAAAAAAAAATACTTACCATACAATAATAAAAAGCATGCCAGCCAAAAAGCCGCACATCATATATTCAAACCAAAAACAGCTTATGATAGCTTTAGACAACGACGGTCTATATTTTGTTTTGCGACATTTTTCCACTTCCTTCATCCATGCCTCCTCCAGACGATCACCGAGACGTCCAGATTGATCTCCGCTGCGAGTTTGCCACAAGTCATTCAATGTAAAACCATGTTTATATCCTTTGCTAAAAAGGGAAAAACTGGACCTGTAACAAGGAAACAAGGAAATTAATAATGATATTGACAAAGAAATAAACATAAATAGTTGCAAGAGAATTATATAAAAAAAATATATTATTTACTAGCGGTTCGCCCACGGCTTCGCCCGCTTAAAATACATGATTATTGATTTAATAAGCAGAATTGATTGACAACTATAATGACTTCTAATATGATTTTTTTACGACATTATCGTCAAAGAATTTTTGATTGTTTTAAAAAAAAAATACGACTATTGTTGATATTTGATATTTATAAAATATATATAAAGCTAATTATTTATTACACGTATATATTTTTGTAACTTTATGTAAATTAAGTTGAGATAAAACAAAGCAATTGGTGAAATTTTCAAGTAAATCGGTTCAGTACCTTCAGAGAAAAATGTGGACAAAAATATGTCGACAGACAGACAGACAGACAAGAAATTGAAAAAATTTTTTTTTGCTTCCTATTATTCTTTTTAAGTGTCCCTCGATCCATTTCAGTTAAAATTACTAAATGTACAGACAAAATATTTTTACTGTCTTATTATATATAGAGATTACGGTAAATTATGTCTGTTTAGGTTTACTATAATATTTATCTATCAAAGTGCAGCTCAAACACATATCGATTTGAAACTTGGCAAACAGATAGTTACTGTGACGTAAGCGTCGGCATGTGTAGGTACTTTTAGTTTAATATTAATCCACTTTTAATTTTGAAAGTGGTAATGCAATTTTAACTTTCTAAATTGATACCCAATCACTATATTTATGTAGGTTAGGTGAAGTACTACTACATAATAGTAACCTTGTTTAGACATTCATAGTCTTGTCTTGACCATATGAGGAAGGTCAGAATAATGAGGTAAAGCTACTTAATTTTTTGTTGAATCTTTTCGATTTAACATACAATTAGAAAACAATTTTATTTATTTATCGACATTTCATTATACATAAGTATTTATTTATGAGGCCGTCGTGGGCAGGAGCAAAACCGCACGACTGTAGACGCAGCGGTTGGGGGATTCTATTCCCACTCGGGTGACTGAAATATTTGTTATTCTCATTCTCTCAATTCTGTGATGTCAAACTGTGGTAACGAAGTAAAGCGCAGCTTTAAGTTCCACCACTCAACATGCAATACCTCGAGAATTCGGCAGAAATTGGGAAACAATATTTGGTCTTGGTCTTGTGTCTTAATAATAACGGATTGACTTAATTAGCTTAACTAGTTTCTTTATTAGATTCACAGGTTCCATCTGCCTGCTTTGTGATGTTCTGTGATGTCAATTTATGTGTTCTACGTGATAAAATACAACATGCGTTGTTGGAGTCATCATTTTTGCCAAACCAGCCATTTCAAAAATTCATCGAAAACTACATTTTAATTCACTTTAGACACAAATTTATTAAATCATTTTATGATCTAAAACAGGATGTCGTGATATAAAATTACAATTTACAATTGCGGAAAAAAATAATACCCTACTTAGAACTTGAATAATAATTACTAATTAGGTATTTAGAATTGCTGAATCTTTTCAATTTACGTACAATTACAAAATTAGGTATTTAGAATTACTTTAAAATATTATTGAAGACAAAAAAATAAGTAAAATTGTTGTGAATATATTTAATTTCACGAAAATGAACCGAATTATCAGCTGCTTATTAGTTGGTAAGAAAGGCAACACTGCAAAAAATATATTTTTGCGTTTCTTTACAACAACGTAAATTATCGTATTTAAATTTAATTAATAGATTTTTTTAAATAATCTAAGCAAAAGAAATAAAATTATACTTGAAATATAATATATTATTGACAAACTCGTGTAAAAGAGGATCGATTTAGATGACAAAGGCTTATAAGTTTTATTTTGTTTTAAAAACGTTAAGCGCTTCCGAATTCTAACATCAGATGGGATACGCACGAAGTTTTCATATCTTTATGTGTATCTCATCGCTTCGTATTCTCATCGTTTGGAATTCTCAAAATTAAAAGCTATTTCTTATTATAAAATTTTTGCTGTAATTCATAAAATTCAAATGATTATCGAAAATAGTTTAGTCGATTTATTTTATCGTCGTTTCAAAAAAACAGAACTGTGCAAAAATCTTTTGTTAATAAGTTAAACACTTTACATATTTTAAAAATTTTACTCCTGATTGAATTTGAATTTTCGATGTGTAAAATTAAGTAACTGTGTGCTCATCTGATACCTCACTTGAACTAACGGCTTTAATACCAAATTTTGCCTCCTTTTAAGGCTATTAATTTTTAGGATTTCACAGCACATGTAGTTTCAATTTTTTCCTGAACTTGTACTACTTGTAGGTGCTAGCTGCCAAATTTCATAATTTCTAGGCCAACTGGAAGCACCCTATTAATTTTGATTCCCTTATAGTGTCGAAATATGCGTCTTTGCGATATAAATGGTGATATCTTTTTTTAAGTAAATGTAGAAATACGATTTTTTTTAGAAAACCATAGAGCGTAGATCTAAGTATATGGTTTGAATTTCATCGAGATATCTCCAAGCACTCCTGAGACAAAGTGTCTTGGCAGACAGACAACAAAGTGATCTTGTAAGGGTTCCTTTTTTCCTTAACCGAACGGAACCCTAAAATTGTAGCTTATTTGGCAGAAAAGGCTATCAACCAGTGGTTAAACTAAGCTTTAGACTTTTATTTTTTACTTTTACGACTTTCGTACTTTTTTTGCGTCTTCCGAACCACTGCCATATTCAAAATAACATAATCTAAAAAAATCTTATGTGCAGAATTCCTTTAAATTTAAAATATCAAAGCAAGAATCGGTAATCAGTCTGCCGCTAGATAAAACTAAATTATCATATTCAAGCCACATAAGCCTTCGCTATGAGCATGATGTGACCTTCAAGTTATATTGTCTTTACAAAGGATCTAAATAAGTAAAATAATTCTGATGAATCTACTCGCGTCTTTTAACAAAATGACTTGTTGTTTTTTAGATATGAACAATGAAAATGAACCAGACTACCGAACAGAACTCGTCGCTGCACTTTTATCTTTGAAAAAAAAAAAGTATATTTAAACTGAATGATACTTTCGTTTATTATTATTACAACTAAATATAGCTAAAGTTTTCACCACTTTATGTCGCCGCTTCTATATTTTGTAGTAATTTAGGCTAGCATTTTGTCGTTGACTTCGGATATCTTATTTGCTTGCCAATAACATTTGATAATAAAGCCAATAAATGTGTAAATGTCATCAAATACTCCAACCTGACAATTATGGCAAAGAAATTTTGAAAAATGAGTGAAAGGCATTTGGTAAAAAAATATTTGTAAAAACAAAAACCCCGACTGCATAAAACTAAAAAGAAAATAAACAAGCCCAATAGTTTATTAGGATTAACAGTCGGGACCTCTTTAATTTATGCGGGGTTCCTGGTAAAGATTTTATTGATTGAAGAATTACTTATAGGTCCCGACTGTTAATCCTAATAAACTATTGGGCTTGTTTATTTTCTTTTTAGTTTTATGCAGTCGGGGTTTTTGTTTTTACAAATATTTTTTTTATTTTTCGCTTTTTTGTTAGAATTCACTATGGTAATGATAATCATGATATACGTTTTTGAAATCCTTGTATTAAGCTCTTGAATTTGATACCCATATTGTGGTATTCGAAACGAAAAATTTTTTTTTTACTAAGTCCAATGGCGTCCCACAGCCGCCACGATTGTTTTTTTTAACGTCACCTATCTAAGAACACTTGGGCTGTTAATACGAATCTAACGATACCTCAATTAAGTAAATCCGTTCAGCGGTTCTGGAGATATGAGGTAATAAAGAATATTACATACATACAAGATACGCGCGAAAAACATAACCCTTCCTTAGCAGTCGGGAAAAATGATGTGCGTAATAAAAAAATATTGATTTTATCAATATAGATATATTTAAAAATTTATCAACGCGAAGCTGATTGACATATTTTATCTATAGGAATTCTCACTTCTTATTTTGTTTTGCAATGTGAATAAATAATAATGAGGCCAGTTTGTCGATTCGACGACGCGGTTGTCGATTCGATTCCCATTCGAGGAAATGAAAAATTTAATATTTTCATTTCTTCGCTCTGGTGTAGAGGGGAGGGCTGCATCGAGTTGAGCCACCCAACACACAATGCCTTCAGAATTCGGCGGAAATAGGGAACGAAAGTGTCTTAAAGTAGATTCCCAGGTTCCCTCTGCCTACCCTGATATGTGTGGGATATAGCATGAAGTTGAAAAAATATATATAATATACACAAGGAGTAAACAACTTAAATAGGTTCTTAAGATGGAGTATGTACTAATAAAATAATGACAATAACATTTTATAAGAATTTGTCATATTCCAAGCGCAAAAAAGACCAATATTATTATTATTATAATATTAACGACTTTATAATGAAAAAAGAAATTAACGTTAACTTCACCATTTTTATAACTAGTTTATAATATTTCATACTTATTATTTTGAATTTTATAGCGTTAATCAAAAATAAGCTTGTTTAGAAAATATTAAATAAGAATAAACATAATGAAAGCTAACAGTTTTGCTTAAAATGTTTAATTCGGCATATATATAAATATATTCATGTTGCTTTTTGTAAAACTATTATAATAAACTTATATCGTAGTCGATAAATTACAATGTTTATTATAACTTACAACTAAGATATTTATATGTGAATATTATGTACTTTTATTTGTCTCTATGGTAATAAAATCTAAGGATCACCATATTTACTACTTACAGTTCTCATGTATTCTCATGTGTCGTTTACAACCAGCTTCATTAAACCCAATTGAAATACTTTAATATCAACTCAATTGCGTTTATAAGATCGTTTTAACGTATCACTTTAATGCCGCCAGGCATATTCGTGTGACCATTTCTTGCGTAATAATGCGCTTACTTTTGTAAAATAATGAAACCAAAACAAAGTCTGACACAGACAGATGTTATTTATTCTTGTGTTTATGTAGTTTAGATTTCCAATACAAATAAATTAATAGTAAATATAATACTTATTTTAACTTTTAGTATTTGCCACCTTTACAGCATAGATAATATATAATTTTTAACAGAGTACCAGGAGTAATACATGTTTAAAAAAAAAATACGTGGTTTTTACGTTTTTCTCGAAGCATATAATATAATTAGTCATAATTTTCAATTCAAATTTCAAAATTATGAGTAATTTTGAAGTCGAAATTGTTAAAGTTAAAACAATATATGTTTATTTGTCAGTGATTATTATTTACTTTGTTATCATTAACAAATTATATAAATAATCGTAGATACAAAATAATAACATCCTTATCATTTACTTTAAAAGTCATGCTTCTATATCTATAGGTCATTGTCAAATCTGCTAACGATGGTTGTAAACCATGGAAATAAAATAATTATAAAGCGGAACTATTTTTATAAATGTTATAATGTTATCCTTTAACATTTAATGCTTATTAAAATAATATAATATATTGTAGGTATATCATTAATTATTGTATAAAAACCGCAACGGTCATAAATAGTAAACACGGTCCTCTTATCAGTCAGCCATGCTCTTATAAATTGAGCTTTTAACATATTTTAATAAAAACGTTTTCAAAATCACTATAACCCTAGTTTCATGTTTTCTTTTGACACGTTAAATGACGTTTTAAAAGATGATAAGATAACGCATAAATTACGAATCTTAGTGAAGGCGTTAATTTTATTAGCAATTTTAAATCAATCCATTTTTTTTTGCTAATTATAATAATTGTTTAAAATTTTATTAATCATTTTCTGCCTCCATACACTAGATAGCTAGTAATTTTTTCGTTTTTTTTTTAATTTGCTTAAGTTACATACTAAATTAATAAAAGAACCTACACTGATAAAAACTCTTTAATTCGTAGCACGTTTACCAAAATTGAATAACATTATGTTATTATTAATATTTGATACTGATATCTATTAAGTTGATATTTAACATTATATGTATATATATACATATACATATAATGTTAAATATCAACTTGAATTGTCATTATTAATTTTAATATAAAACTTAAGTTTATTATTATTCTTATTACCTAAACGTTTACTTATGCTTATAGTTTTGAAAGAGAAACTCAATTTAGTATTATTAAAATAAATTAAAGGCTCTGGCTAAACTAAATATTTGTAATTTTTATACGGAGCCCTTGGTGAACGAGCCTGACTCACGCTTGTCCGGTTTTTTTATAATAAACTTAAACTACTTTCAACTTCGTCGCCAATTACTAGGACTCGATTTCGTGAACGAGGCGTGTGTGGCGTTATCGCTTTGATAGGTCTGTGTCTGTGTTGCTTCATTCTTAACAAACAATTCTTAAATAACAATTTTATTATTTATTTTGTTTGAAAAAATAACTTTTTCATTTTTGGCAAAATCTCTTCTTCCCGACTGTTAAGGAAGGGTTATGTTTTTCGCGCGTATCTTGTATGTACTTATATATTATTCTTTATTATCTCATATCTCCAGAACCACTGAACGGATTTACATAATTGAGGTATTGTTAGATTCGTATTAGCAGCCCAAGGTGATGTTTAATAAAAACAATCATGGCGGCTGTGGGACGCCATTGGACGTAGTGAAAAAAAAAATTCGTTTCGAATACCACAATATGGGTCTCAAATTCAAGAGCTTACTACGAGGATTTCAAAAAGGTATATCATGATTATGATTACCATAATGAATTAAAAATAATGAATCTAACAAAAAAGGGATAAATAAAAAAATATTTGTAAAAACAAAAAACCCGACTGCATAAAACTAAAAAGAAAATAAACAAGTCCAATAGTTTATTAGGATTAACAGTCGGGACCTATAAGTAATTCTTCAATCTATAAAATCTTTACCAGGAACCCCGCATAATTTAAAGAGGTCCCGACTGTTAATCCTAATAAACTATTGGACTTGTTTATTTTCTTTTTAGTTTTATGCAGTTGGGGTTTTTGTTTTTACAAATATTTTTTTTATGTTTTAATTGTATTAGGCTTGTATAGGGTAGTTAAAAGTATGCTTCCAATTAAAGTGGTGATGACAATAATACTCTGTATATGCAATGAGACTTATAATATGAACTATTTTAATTAATTATGTAAATTTTCTATTTTATGCACCGCCCACTTTTATACAACTTCAACATCCAAAGATTGCCTGGAAGACATCGCTTTAAGCAATAAGGTCACCTTGTTGTTCTTTTTTTATTATTTTTTTAAGTTTGTATGTTGTTTTGTTTTTTTTTTAAATATGCATTAAAGTATATTTATTATTATTTATTATTAATACACATTATTAAGGCCAGTCGTAGCGCAGTGGCACGAAGTGTGACTGTAAAACCGACTAGTTGTGGGTTCGATCCCCACTCGAAGAGATGAAATATTTACTTAAATTTATATTTCCATTTCATCGCTCTAGTGTCGAGGCAAAGCGCGGCGTTGAGCTCTGCCACTCAACACGCAATGCCTCCAAAATTCGGCAGAAAGTGCGGAACGGAGTGTCTTAACTAGGTTCCCTCTGCCTACACTGCTGTGTGCGGGATACAGCGTGAAGCTGATTTATTTTATTTTTATTTATTTTGTATGTATATAAAATATTGATATACATTGCAACCTCGATTTTACGATACTGAAGGGAATCAGAAAATAATTCGTTATATCAAATAATTTGTTAGATTGAGGTTCGTTATCCCAAAGTTAGGAAGGAAAACGAATCGTAATTCGTTTTAATAAGGTTAAAAAAATATTGATCTCAACAGAGTCAAACATCAGTGTTTACATTACTGAACGCCAAACAATAATAACTGTATTACGAAATATTTAAGAAATTTGAACCGGTCGAGATATGAATTTAATATTAAATTGGATGAAATAAGCTGACAGGATATGTTATGTAATGACCTAAGATCCCATTGCTTAAATCTGTAGGGATCAGATTTTCTAATGAAACTTATATTTAAGAATGATACATGATAGTAGAATAGATTACACTAGGGCTGCCTAGAAGAAACCTGCTGTAATCACCTTTAATAAAAAACAATTGTAATGCGTTTTTGGAGAAAATTGCACTCATATGTTTTTATATGAATCGTACATTATTTGAAAGAAAATCGCATAAAGAATTGGAAAAACAATAGTTGCCAGCTCTGTCTTCCGCAAGCCCTGCCTTACAATGCCTGGTTTAAATAGGTTACTTAATGTTAATAATTTGCTCTCATGTGTTTTTAATGAATTATATATCAAATTAAAGCTTATTTTTTACATTTCAATAAACTCTCTCTCTCTCTCTCTCTTCGTCCTCTGCTCGTTTACTTAGGCTACGGTTGCCGCAATCTTATTTTTGTTTATTATAATCCTATTATATATTTATTTCTTTCCTATGCAAATTCTTAAAAGTAAGTCTTATATTTGTTATATAAGACTTAAAGTTAAATTAAAAAGAAATCTAAAATTCGTCTTGTTATCTAAACAGCAAGTCATCCATGTTAACGTCGGCTTTGTGCGATTTTAAGAAATATCACTTCCACGAACAATGTGATGTCCCATCCCACTCTATCATATCTTTGCCTCTCCACGGATGTTAACGAAACTTGCTACGCTTTGTTTAGTTTTCTGCACCTTATCTAGATATTACGTACGTAAAATATTTAAAAGTTCAATATTTTTTTTATAATAATATAATTTAAATATTAAAAAATCACTACACCGTTCCGTCCGTTCTGTTCCGTTTAAATATTAAAAAATCACTACACCGTTCCCTACTTTCTGCCGAATTCTGGAGGCATTGCGTGTTAAGTGGCAGAACTCAACGCCGCGGTTAGCCTCGACACCAGAGCGAAGAAATGGAAATATAAATTTAAGTAAATATTTCATCTCCTCGAGTGGGGATCGAACCCACAACCAGTCGCGTTTACTACAGTCACACTTTGTGCCTCTGCGCCACGATATGTAATATTCACATACAAATAAGCAAAGCCCGCAAATAGAGATTTAACGTTTACGCAATTTCATTGCAAGTTATTTCGGTCGAGTTCAGTTTGTATTTTGTAAACATTACTGTATTAGAACGATTAGTCTTCACATTTCAGGGCTAATCATAAATAAAGTAGAAGATATGTAATTTTTTAGAAAATATAGATTAAAATTATAATTAATATTATTTATTGGCCGTTAAAAATATATTTTCTGACATTCTTGTAATGGATATCGTTGATAATTTAATTTATGATTGAAATGTTAGAGAATAATAGCATGTTTGCACTGAAACACGGCTGTACGTTACGTGCTCGGAATGTGTCGTCGACCGTCGCGTCTGACGCTTTTTGTTCTACCATTCTTTGTTTCTGTAATTTTCCAGGATAGATGCATAATAATATATTTTTCCAATAAGCAGTCATAGAAATGTTGTTAGAAAAATATAAAAAAATATAAAGGTCTCTTTTTGCTTTAGTTTGGTTTAGTTTCATATAATGAGAATTTCTATAAGTACTATAATCATGTAAGTACATATTTACGAAATTAACGTTTTCCAAATATTTAATAATTTGTCCAAAAACTGCTTCATAGACTTAAATTTTAATTAAGATTATCATAATACATTTATAAATTTGACAATACATATAATTACTTATTAAAGTTTTTTTTAAGTCGAAAGTTCACCTTCATCTTACATTTTATAGTTTAAATAATACATTTAAAATACAATTAGCGAAGACCATTATACTACTAAGAAAGTGTAATATAAAATATAAGATGGTTTCAGTCACTAGCTAGTAGTCATACAGTAATGCTGATATGGCGTGAGTCTTGAAGAAAATTAATTCTCTGAAATTTTAGATTTTGTTAAACGGACTGAAGAATGCTAAAAAATGTTTGGCATAACTACATACCATAAAATTACTCAATACATAGCTATTTAATAATATATAAAGAAAACAGTATACAGTGAAATATAACCTATAAGGATATCTGTGAATTTTAGGACCAACAGCCAAAAATTGTACGAGAGTAACTTCTAAGTTTTATATAAAACCTATCGAAAATGAATTTCATATCTTTTTATTTTCTTGCAACATAATATTGTCTTAGATTTATGTACCTACCTACTAGTGGATACATTTTCAACATTATCAAATCTTACCGTATAATGACGTTGTTTTTTGAAAGTAGAATTTTAAAAGGAGTTTCTTTAAATAAAAGTAAATTTATTCTGCATGATTACATTCAATATCAAGAAAAGACAGCATTGCACGCCTAATACAACACATGAAGGAAAATATCGAATAAATTTAACACGGAAATATTTTACCTTTTTACTGAACGGTATTGATATGTGTTTTTAAAATGTATAAATTTTTTAAATCAATGTTACTTATAAAATAAATATGATGCTGTGTATTGTTTCTAATTGACAATAAGACGTGAGTAATTACTTGTCGTGCCAAGATAAAAAATAGCCTTCACGCATAGCAACTTCACAATATTTGTATAATTTTTACAACTTTCAGCGGTTTGGTGAGGTTAGCTTCTAAAATACAGTAGTTGTTAAGTACATGTGACATACAGATATTTCATTTTATATGTCCACATATTAGTATTTCGCTAGAGTAGATAATTAATTATATTATTCAGATTGTATTTTGCAGCATGAAACATTGAAAAATGCATAAACATATCACAGGATGTATAAACACTAAGTACGTACGTGATCTAACAGTCGATGTGTTCTACTAAAATCAAAGTTCAGTTACACATTATTAATACTAAAATAAATCACGCTTAACAAAGTATACTTACATAACAGTTAACAAATTAGTTTTGAAAGTAATAAGAAAATAACTAATGTACAGTTTTGTTGGACCATAATTTATTTAGAAATACAAAAATTTTTACATAATAAATAAATTCAATTTATTAACTAAACTAGCTAGATTAAGAACAATAAATAAATACTTACCATAAAAATATTTTTGACAAAATATTTGCAGTGTCGTGAGGATTTTTTTCTTTAAGTACGACTTTCGAATCCATCTTGCGACGTGTAATTTTTTTTCACATAGAAATGTTTAAATTGTCCTTGTTAATACGTGAAAATAAAATTTAATAAAATATAACAATTATATTGTTACTGTACAACAATTATTCAAAATTTATTTCTATTTAATTATAATTATATAATTTAAGAAAATACTGTTGCAAATGTGTAAATGTCTGCAGGTATATTGCCAATAAATAGTCCTTACAAAAAAATTATTAATCTGTCCACAATAATTTTATATACACTATGAATCACGCATGATTTTAGGAATAATTTCAGCTAGCAGCAAGTGCGCGACACTGCTCCGACGCTAACGGACTGACCGACACGAGTCACGACTCTCGCTTTACCTCTCTCTCTCGCTCTACGATATATTTATTAGAGGTGTTCGTTTTATTATATAACTGAACAAAAGAACAGATCTCTAAAAAGAATATTTGATCCGTTCAATTTCATAACAACTTTGCATTCATTTTTTGTCGCGTTCATTTTCATTGACTCTTTAAACCAGGGGCTCCCAACCTTTTCATGATCAAGGACCACTTTTATTACATTCTTGGTAGCAGGGACCACTATGCATGTAGGTATAATAAAAATTAACTGTGATAATCAAACAGA
>JAATLQ010034167.1:0-21277 GCA_013421005.1 Heliconius erato x Heliconius himera
CGGCTCTTTCATAACTTATTCTTTAAAAAAATATAACCCTCAAAATCACAACGATATCAAAACTTTTGAAATTCAGTTTTAATCCATTTACAAGGCCAAATATATACATAAACTCGATCCACAATCCAAGTACCTATATTTGTTTACAATGAAATACTAAAAAACAACTCAAATGAGGTAAAAAAGTTACTTTTGAGTGCCAAAAACTTCAACTCGACATATCGGCGTCCGTTGGTGCCAAAGATGTGTAAATTTTTTGTGGGTGATGGGAAATCTGTGTTGCCATTTAAAAATAAACTATTCTATCGAGTCCATTCCTAAACTACTATAATATTGCAGGTGGCTCTTTCAAAACCTGGCTCTTTCATGCCACTTCTCCCATATGTTTGTACGTAAATAATTTACTTACATTTGAGTTATCAAAGATTTCATCGAAATACACATTCGCCTTGAACGTTCACACAATGGTATTCTCTATGTGAAATGGTCGCTAAGGAAGACATTATAATATACTTTTTTTTAAAATAAATTTTCTTTGTGATTATATATATTTTCACATTCTTTTAATAAAACATAGTACAATAAAATTAAGGCACAATTAAGAACAAAATACATATTACAATTCACAAAATTAAATTACAAATACGTTGCTTGCTAGTAAGACTGGCATTCTGGATGTATACCTACTTAATTTCCTAGTTAGATATACATAGTGAAAGTTAGGTTATGCAGGTTCCGTTCTTCCATAAGAGTACTGGGTACTCTTGGAGGAACGGAAAAAGTAGAATTGAGTGACTTTCCAAGATCGCCTGTTTTCTTTACAAACCACTGAAGATACTTAAGTTTGAATAAAATATTTGAAAAACATGCTTTGAATTATAGCAAGCTTACTTATATACCCAATACTGAATTCGTTAAATAAAATATAGTAATAAACTAGCTGCATTCAATTCTGTAAAAACGTAAATCATATAAGAGACTTAAAATCTGACGACATGGAGGTAATCCTAAAAGCAAAGCTCAGTACATTTCAGAGATAGGTCTTATAATCTTTTATTCTGTCGCACTACCCTCAACCTTTTAGAGCTTAACCCTTTCAATCTTCTTAACTTCATGTTTAGACTAAAATGCAACAACTATTCATTAAATTAATAATTTAAAAGTCTAATGTTGATTTTTTATGTGGCAATATTTTTAATAATATTTTTTATTTAAATAGCATCTTCAACAGGTATAAGGTGGGCAAAGGGGACCTACTGTTAAATCCGTTCCCTATTTCCATCCAACTGTCGAGAAATTGCGTGTTCAGTGGCAGAGTGCTAAGCCGCGATTTGTCTACCAGAACTCGGAAATATAAGTAAATAATATAATAATTTGCCCGAATGGGAATCAAACCCACAATCATCGCTTTTACAGTCGGAGGTGGTCCCACTGTGCCACGACGACCTTCAAATTAATTAGCAGTTTTTACAGAACTATCAATGATATGACAGGGACATAATATAGTTAATACATTTCTACTCGTATAGCGAATGAAAAAAATAAATTTCAAAATCTGCTGCCTTCCGCCCATGTACATTAAGTGGTTACCACTCTAAGAAGGTTTGAACGAACGATTTGAAACCTATTTGAGTTGAATCGACAAATTTTAAATACACCCCATATCCCCCCATATAACATTATAAAATTATTTCTATCAAGCATTTTCAACGAATAATTGTCAATAAGAAATTAAAAAAAAATATTACTGATTGCAAAACAGTAATTCTAAATACCTATAGCTAAGCAGCTAAGACCCGAGTGCAACGTCTAAGTAGCGCGATTACAGTCAGGTCGTGCCTCGCCCGCCGGCGCACGGTGGTGCGAACACACTTAACATATTTTCAGGCTTTTCAGTAAACATTACGCCTTTAATGGCCAACTTTATCTGTCTCCTGGACACGTGTTTCAGAAATGTTTTGTGAATTTTAACTGGAAATACTTGAATACTAAAAAAATATAACTTGTTTTTGAATCTTTGTTTTGTAACAGTTGCTCCCAGAAAACTTAAAAATTATTTTATATATACTAAGATAAAGTAATAAAAATATGAAAACGATAAAGCAAAAAAATTCTATTGATTCTGCTCACAGGAGCAACGTCGAGCGAGTAAACGGGTCAGGGAAGCGGTCGCCTCCTTTCCCCACTTTCTGCCAGAATTACTTGTTGTGCTGGCGGAACTAAACGCCGCATTTTGTAATAAGTGCATAGAAATAAAAATACAATTAATTCTTCTGAGTGTCGATCATTGATTCTGCCTCATTATATCATGGTGGCCTCGCGAATATTGATATAACAGCTACCAATATATTTGAACCATTCTAAAACATTTTTATTAAAATACAATTTTTTAAGTACGAAAAGCTGTAAGGAGACGGAGACGAAGTGTAATAGATATTTCTGCTTCACGTGCTACAAAATTTATTGAAGACTTGCTGGCTTCATCGTGATATATTCATTTATAGAGCCATATTTTTCAATATTGAGTAATGAAAAATTCAAAAATAATTTGTCTCCGACTGTAAATTTAACATTTTGTGGGTTCGATTTCCATTCGGGGCAATGAAATATTTTATGTTTTCATTACTTAACGGGCATTCACTTCTTTCTCCTCTTATCACCAGAGAGATCTCTTGAATTTGCTATAACGTAAATTTAAAATATAGATACTATCAGTTCCCTTACTTGTATGAAATTTATATAATTTCGTCTAAATATTATCTTTTACGCACAAATAAAAAATACCATAAAAAATCGAAAAATCATTGGTAGTCAAGTTCATAGAAGCGAAAATGATTTGTTTTGTGAAAGGATAACCACAGTTAAATTAAGCGGTCACAATGCGCTAGTTCCGACAACGTTGGCGGTGGCGGGTGCCGTGACCGCGACAACAAAGATACTGTTCAGAAGGAAAAGAGATTTTCAGACGATAGATCGTTTAAGCAGTACAGGTTTGATTTTTTTTTATCTTTACGATCACGTTGTATCCCATATGTAGCAGGGTAGGCGTAAAGAGCCTAGTGTTAAGACACTCCGCTCCCCGCTTTCTTCTTTTTTTTCGAATTCTGGAGGTCTGTAAAGCGGGTAAAAGCTTGAAGAAAGTCTTAATGTTAAAATTCCCCTCGCCTCTCTAAATACTCTAAAATATTCCAATAATTAAATTCCTATGGTAAATTAAAAATATATATTTCGTTTTCGTAGTTTGTTTTCTAGCTTTTATTTAAATGTGTAATATGGTATATTTACTTGTATTCATTTTCATGATAGCCCAATGTTAAACCGCTTAATGTTACCAGCTCACGAACGCAACACCTGCTGTTAGGAAATCGTTGGTAAAATTTTATTTTAAAAGTACGTTATACTCGCATTACGATATCGCTCTACTACAGTATTTTATTTTGTTATTTTATAGAATTCTTAAAACAGCTTATTTATAAAGACCTTCGTGGCGTCGTCAACGTCTAGCTGTTTAATTAAGATTGTGGGTTCGATTCATGATCGCGAATTAATTATTTTCAGTTTCAGCTCTGGTAAGATAAAGCGCGATATTGAGTTTTCCTACTCAACAGGCAATGTCTTAAATTCTGGCGGAAAGCGTAGAAAGGAGTGATGACGTTAGATTCTCTCCGCTTATCCTGCTAAATTCAGGATAGAGCGTGAAGCTGAAAAATAAAATTCTCTTCACCTTTTTGCCATCACTTATAAAGTGTCAATGTTTTTTATATTAAAAAAAATAAAATTGAAATTTACATGATCATTTTTAAGTATATTATATATACCTTTGTAGGAGTTAACGTTGAATATTTTTAATGAATTTTAAACATGAACTTAAAATTAATTTTCTACTAAAGTGAAAATATGAGCATACATTTTTACTGTAACTTATTGTATTTGTATACTAAAATCCTGCTCGACCTGAGCTCACGTTCCACAAACGCCTTTCCTCTTTTACAATGCCTTCGACTTTGTTATTAGACAATATTGTATGTAAAATTATTTATTAATTATTTTCGCTAGTGCTGATTGCATCGCCATTTGAATGTACTTTACTAGTGTATCTTACAAGTGCGGAGAAATTATTTTTTATGCAGTGTTTTTTTCAATTTTTTTAGCTTCAAGCTGTTTCCTTTACATAGCGGGGTAGGCAGAAATAACCTGGTAACCGAGAGTTAACACATTCCATTGACACATTCGTTAGCAGCTCTCTGCTAGCGAGAAAATAAAAATGTTTACTATACATTCTCCCGAGTGAAAAATGAACCTACAACTGTCGCATTTGCAGTTGCACGTTTGTGCCTCTGCATCACGGCTTCTCTGCAATTAATGTTGATTTAAATAATAATCATATTAAATTTTCTTTTTGAACTCGAATTATAACGAGATGGTTCAATATTCACCTTGACTTGCAATTTTGTATTAAATATGGTGACTTGCTATTTAAATTACTTATTAAAATAGATTCTATATTATTATGAGAGAGCGTTCTACTTTCATATGATATAACCACAGAATGTGGTTTCATCACGACAATAGATAATAACGTCCAATTCTATACAATTTGTTTCAGCTAAAACAAAACCGTCGGGGGCGCCTTCGTTAAAAAGGGAAATGGGTTCAAAGCGGGAACTGCACACGAGAGTGAAAGGGCGGCCGCGCTCCGCTGACTCTAAGTTCCAATTAAATGATCCAAAATGGCCGCATATATGGTTTTTGGTAAGCTTTTTAAATATTTTTCCTTTTTTTAGCTTCATGCTACAGAACAGAACATTCGTGTGAATGAATAATTAAACACTAATTATTTACTGAATTAAATTTGTATTTATTTAATTATAGTAATAATAAATTGGCGCATGAACTTAAACAACATTTTATATAATAAATTGCAAATGATATAGGTACATGGAAATATTATTATAAAGTAAGCAGCTTTCGAGAGTAGTCGTGGCGCAGGGGCACAAAGTCGGTAAATGCGGCAGGTTGTGGGTTCGATTCCTACGCAAAGAAAATAAAAATTTAATAATTCTATTTTCTTCGCTCTGGTGTCGAGGCGTAAAGTTCCTGCACTCAACACGCCATGCCTTCAGAATTAGACGGAAAATGGGGAACGGAGTGTCTTAACACTAGGTTTCTCAGCCGCATATTGGTTTAAAATAGGTAAATCTCAGATATATAAAAAAAAATATCTTTTTTCTGCCCATTTTCTATAGTAGAACTAAATGCACCTTCTCATAAAAATAGAGAGAACGAAAGATACATACATACAGATAGGTACATACATATATCAGTGAACGACGACAAAGACGTCCTGAAAAAGAAAAACAAGAAAAGCTGACCTATAACTAGGAAAAGAGACCGAAAACTGTACCACATCTGAAATGTGTACAGTTTTCAGTCTACAGACCTTTCCGAACTAAGTCATAATGATGCCAATGTTTTTTATTATTATTTACTATTATTTCTTATACTACGGAGTCCTACCTATGATCTGTACCTTTTTACTACTTTTTTAATAATACATCTTTTTATTATTAATGCATTATAATATGGTCGTAAACATTACTTAAAAATATTCTTAACATATACTTTACTTGTACTTTTTGATTGCTTCTATATTTACAAATATTCTTAAAAGAATTCAATCATTTCCATAAGTCGCCTACACTGATAAAATCTACATAAAAAATATTAACATTTTTTCTAAAATTGCGGCCATCGTGACCCGAAGGGTGTGACTGTAAATGCGACAGTTGAGAGTTCGATTCCCATTCGGGAAAATGAATGGTTATCTATTAATATTTTTATTTTTTCACTTTGGTCAAAGTCGCTGCCTGTTTTTTTTTATTTATAAATAAAATAAACTGTAAAAGGGGTCATTTCTGTACATTGAATACGAAATAAATAAAAATGCTTCTAGAAGCTTTTATACAAAGTTACAAGCATATATATATATATATATATATATATATATATATATATATTTGTCGCATTTCACACAAAACCATTTTTTCTGATAACATAGAAAAATTTAAAAACTGGAACACCTGATATAACATCCCCCTCGAAGGAAATTGAGAACGAAAGATTGATGTGGCCGCTTTCTATAAATATAAGGTTATCTAGTATTAAAAATATTAACTTTAAATACGACTGTTTGTGGGTTCCATCCCCATTCGAACAAATGAAATATTTATTTAAATGTATATTTCCATTTCTTCGCTCTGAAGTTGGGACGAAGCGCGGCGTTGAGTTCCGCTACTCAATTCTCAATGTCTCCAGAATTCGGAAAGTGGGGAACGGAGTGTTTTAACACTAGGTTCCCGCTGAGTACCCTGTGTGCGGGTTACAGCGTAAAGCTAATTTAATTTATTTAACTTTAAACATTTTCTTTCATGGTGTTATTAAAAGAAATAATTGCATATATTCATTTAATAGCACAATATATTTTGGCACTACTTTTGCAAAACTTAATAATAACATGGCAAGGGTGATCGAAGTTGCGGAGACAACTAATGTTCAAAAGTAGGTTACAACATTAAGCGAGAGTAATACTGGATACTTGGTTTCATACGAGAAAAACTTAGCTACTATTATAAAACCTTCACGAATATTAAGCATAAAATCAAAAGTTTCCCTCTGTTTACGCTTGTATTTAATTATTATTCAAGAAGAAAACAGTAATACTTACTTTTTAAGTTATACTTTTGATGAAATTTGAGTAAAATTTTTTAGTGTCCGTTATTGAAATCAGTTTCTTAGCTTATTCTTTAGCAGTAAATGTTTCAGTTGTAATTGGCTGTTGTACATTAGGTTTACAGTCTTTAGTCACATACCTACTATAATTACCTCTTGATTAGTCACATACCTACTATAATTACCTCTTGATGTACAACGTCAGTTAGATTAGAATTTCACGTGAACTCTATATAACTATGTATATTATATCGGTATCTATATAGCGATATGGAGTTGTCTTTTCACAGCGCGGCAGTAAACGCGACAGTTGTGGGTTCAATTTCCACTTGGTGGGAACTTGGACATATTTTATATCTTTGTTTCTTCGCTCTGCAATCAATACGCAATGCCTGAAGATTTTACCGGAGTCTGGTAGATAAAATTTTATTTCGGAGATTAATTGAACCACACAAAACATATTTTTTCTGAAATATTTAAATATATAAGAAGCTAACCCCTACTAATATAGTCTGAATTATAAATTTATAAAATATATAGGAAATTATATTAAAAAAATAAAAATATATATTTTTTTTATAATCAGTAAGTCTAAGTAAAAAATACAACACTTTTGCTACAACACTTTGCTATACGAAAAAGATTTTTAAATATTCATATATATTTAAAAAAAAAAAATTAAATTAGCTTCACGCTGTATCCCGCACACAGCAGGGTAGGCAGAGGGAACCTAGTGTTAAGACACTCCATTCCCCACTTTCTGCCGAATTCTGGAGACATTGCGTGTTGAGTGGCAGAACTCAACGCCGCGCTTAACCTCGACACCAGAGCGAAGAAATGAAAATATAAGTAAATATTCCATCTCCTCGAGTGGGGATCGAACCCACAACCAGTCGGTTTTGCAGTCACACCTCGTGCCGCTGCGCCACGACCGGCCTCAAATATATTTAAAAATATCTATTATTTTTTTATTTTTTATTTCGAAGGCTTAATGATTTTGTGCATTGGCCAGCTTATTGGAGTAGTTAAAATAAAAAATTTAAACAGAAACATAATTGGCGGCAAAATCATAATTATAATGAAAATGGCGTCTCCATTTTATTGTTGTAGTGAAATACAAAATAAATATCAACTCCAAATTTTTAAATATTATGTTTGCTTATATTATTTTATTTATTTAATAATAATAATTTAATATTTGGCAATATATAAAAAAATAAATCAAGACTGGAACAAAACCTAGTAGGTATGTAATGTATGTAGTAGGTATGTAATGTATATTATGTAATAATAAATCTATTATTATTATGAGATTAATAAATATCTAGTGTTCATATATTGAATAGTTTGTTTTATCACTATCCCAACTTTGCAACAAAAAGATATGTTTTTTTTTCTACTTTTCGTTCATTTTAAAATTTAATTTAAGGTTTTATACATCGTTGTATGGATACCATCTTGGGCAAATTTTAACTTATTATAATTGTGTATCTATACGTATTTATACTTTAAACGAATTATCGTCATACTTTATACGATATTTTATATTTCTGTACATATTCGATAAAAAAATTTACTTTAAATTTTTAACAAAGCATATTTCTATAAAATTTTTGAAGCAAAATGTGCCATGCATTTTCCTCTTTGTGTATGATATTCGAGAGTCTTTATGCTTTATCTATGTATAAACTGCTCTCTACACAAGTACTTATCCCAATTCAACTGTTGAAATGTAAAGTAACTATCTATTTTTTTATCAGTTATACGCTATACCCCACAAAATAGCGCAGCGTTGGCAGAGGGAAGCACTCTGTTCTCCTCACTTTCCACCAAATTCTGGAGGCATTGCACGATACCATTTTTTATGCTTTACGCTTTGCCTTGTTACCAGAGCAAGGAAATGGAAATATTAAATATTTTATTTCCTCGAGTGGCAATCGAACCCACAACAGTCAGGAATGTGGCCCTACACCACGACTGGCCTCGACTACTAAAGTTACGTTTTAAAAGCAACAAAATTTCAATAATACGGCGTTGAATACCACTGTTTGGTAGTACCGTTGAAGAATAAAGTATATACAAAAAATAATATACCATTTTTATTTCTATATAGAAACGAGGTGGGGAATTGGATATGAACGTGATACCAGCGTGGCGAGAAGGCATCACGGGGCGAGGCGTCGTCGTTACAATATTAGATGATGGGCGTGAGACAGATCACCCGGATTTGGTTTCTAATTATGTAAGGACTTTAGAATATATTTACGATGTCAAAATGTTTTTTTTAAATTGGTTAATAATATACCTAGGCCATTTAAAAATTTCTAAATTAACACTACCTAGACTGTGCCTAATTTTGGGCCGCTTCCAAAAGATTTCAAATTAATGAACTGGAATAACTTACACGGTTTTCTAAGTAAAATACACAATTCTACAGGCGAGTAAAACAATATTTCAACATAATTTAAATCGAAATGTGAATAATTTGAAATTTTACTTATAAAGTAGTTTGTTAAAAGTGAATTGACGTTGAAATAATTACAACGTAACCAACATTGATAGTTGAATCCTATATTCATTGGTATTCCTTTAATCTAAAACGTTATTAAAAATAAATCAGCCTCACGCTGTATCCCGCACACAGCAGGGTAGGCAGAGGGAACCTAGTGTTAATACATTCCATTCCCCACTTTCTGCCGAATTCTGGAGGCATTGTGTGTTAAGACGGTTTTTACAGTCACGCTTTGAGCCCCTGCGCCACGACTGGCCTCTAAAAATGTTATTAGAAACTATATATAGTCTAAATATATTTAGATCAATTGACGCTTAATTGTAAAATAATCGTCGTCTACGTTCCAGTTTCTCCGAAATTGACGAAAGGTCTCTATTATATACATAAATATGTACGGAAACCGACTTTTTGAGTTTCTCGTATAAAAGAATGTTCGATTCAATGTTAGGTTCTATTCGTCTATTTATTATCGAAATGGTGCTATTTATTTATCTGTGAAAGGCTGGACACTTAGGCTAGAGATATCGCCTCGCCGTGCGTTCTCTACCGTATTTACCATGTGGAGTGTTCTGGGAAACTGTGTGACCTGTCGCTGAATTTTCAGCGTCACAAACTCAAACATCATCAACACCACCTGGACACGTGACACTCCACTACAGTGCGGATTCGTAGAAACGTCTTTTCACGCGCCAAGCAACTGTGGAATGGCCTACTTGCGGCAGTGTTTTCAGGTCGATACGACATATCCATGTCCACTTTTAATAAGTCTATTTCCACCTTAAAAGTTGGCAACACACCTGTAGCTTTTTTGGTGTTACACGGGGTCGTGGGCGGTGATCACTTACTATCAACTGACACGTTTGCCTTGTCTTTTCCATAAAAAATATATTAAGTACTAGTAAATATTAAAAAAACATATTACTGAAGGAAATTTTCAATTCATTGATAAACTCAATTTAAATATAATAAAAACTAATTTAACTTTAATAGACATAAAATACCAAAGCAAATAGATTTTATTGAAATATTTTTCTCCATAAACGTCACGGTTTGTCGAACCCACTGACCAATTACTTAGACGCTACTCGGCACTCAATCAGAAATCGTAATCGATATTACTAATAATGTATGTGAGGGCTCCAATTAGTTATGCGTATAATAGGTTGAAAGCATGCCAGCTCCAGCGAGGAGTCTACTCGTAACCGCGAGGCGCGAGGACCTTGCGGTCGATGTTTCAATTTGATACTAGCTTGTCACTAATGTGTATAATTATATTATATGTTGTGTCATGTTGAATATGTTTTGTGTCGTATGTTTTAGTTACTATATAATGTTGGATATTTAAATTATTATAATATTTGATAATTAGAGCGAAGAAAATAAAAATATAAATTTAAGTAAATATTTCATCTCCTCGAGTTGGGATCGAACCCACAACCAGTCGGTTTTGCAGTCACTTCGTGCCGCTGCGCTACGACTGGCCTCATAAATTATGCTAAAAATTATATAAATATACACAAAACAAATTGACACAAAAATAATTGACAAAATTGATGACGATAAATTGTTCTATATGAAAAGTAATTGTATAAATCGTTTTATTATAAATAAAACTAATTACTAATATTTCTACAACATTACCTCGTATAAAATTTGTATTATATGTAACAAAAATTATAAAAATCAGCTTCACCAATCAGCTTCTCCAAATAACGGGGTAGGCAGAGGGAAGCTAGCATTAAGACACTCCGTTTACCATTTTTGCCGAATTCTGGAGACATTGTGTGTTGAGTGGGGGAACTCAACGCCACGCTTTGCCCCAAAATAGAGCGAAAAAATGAAAATATAATCAGCTTCACGCTGTATCCCGCATACAGCAGGATGGGCAGAGGGAATCTAGTATAAAGACACTTGGTTTCCCATTTTTCGCCGAATTCTGGACGCATTGCGTGCTGAATGAAAATATAAATTTAAATAGATTTAAAGAAAAATTAATTTCCTCGAGTAGGGATCGAACCCACAACCAGTCGCGTCGACAGTCACACACTTGTGTCAGTGCCCCTGCGCTACAACTGGCCTCATAAATTATGCTAAAAATTATATAAATATACACAAAACAGTATCTCCAATACTTGATTTGACAATAATTAATCGTAGCAACATCGGTCGCGACTCACAGTAGCTCCGACCGACTAGAGTCAAAGGAGTTTGTTTGTATAAATCTTCGTAGCAAGTACTACTGTCTTTAAATAAATAGCTGCTCGCTCTTACTCGCTCACAAGTCACAAGTCACGAGTCGCGAGTGACGTTCATGAACAAAGTCGCTCGAGTTTGAAATTGTAGTTTTCGTACTGTTTGTGTTGCTTTCATTTATGGCTTGGAAAATTGAATACCGATTGTTTTAACTGCAGCATTTGAGTAACTTTTTCTATATTTTAAATGATATGTTTTTATATTTATGGTTGTTTTTGCGTTTGCAGATTTTTTCGTTGTCCGTGCCTTTTTTGTACCTAATTGATTATTAAAACTGTTGTTTTTTTCTTTTCAAAATGTGTGTATGTTGATTATTTATAACTGCATTCCAAATATTACAAGGGAAATATTTTTATATAACTAGTTTACAAATAGAAATAGTGTCCACGAACGTTCCTCCTTCAATTTACATCACAGCGTTTCACTTAAACAATTTCCCAATCCTTTTACAAACTAAGTGAAGTACATTAACGATATACTCAGGGTCTTTAGATTCTTCTTTTCAGGGTCGTCCATACTAAACCACATCTGCTATAGTACAGCTCAGTTCAGCTATTATCTCATAGAATATGTTTTTACGTTATAACAGCTGAAGCCATGTGTTTTACCGCTTTCAAAGAGAGACATTCACGTACAAAGGCAGTCGAGTTTGAAATTACACGATTCATCTACCGCGGCTTTAATCTCAATGTTGGTTTGAAAAGCGGGTAATTAGGTCAGTGTTGTTACCGTGATGTGCAATATTTCGTATCACAACCGGTGTTCCGTTTCTCTGTAATATAACTAGAAAGTGTAATAATATAGACGAATAGTGCTCAATTCACTACTGAGTATATATTACTTGGAAGTTGGTACATTCATGTTTGTGTTCTAGGTTAACAGTTAAATATAGGGAACTTTAAAACAAAACTGTAGTTTTAGCCGTCTAACTTTCTTAGAATTATTGATAACTTAGTAGGGGCACTAGACTATGCAAATAGCTTTACTAAGTGAGTCCAGTATACGAAACTGACCTTAGCTGGCATAAGTTGTTAGATCTAGCTGTTAGCTAGATGATGTTAGCTCTCGCCCGAAGTGTGTATTTTAATATTAAGACCACTTTTAACAATTTATGTGTAAAGTTTAACAAAAATATTAAATATACTTTAGATCGAAACAATTTTACTTAATATTTTATAAGTTTATTAATAAAATATATTAAAAATATCTTATAAGTACTTTTGATATTTTTTTCTACGAAAAGATGCCTTTGAAAAATAAAACCTTATTATACTATCTAAAGTATTAATTAAGTCAGTTCATTTTCATATTCTAAAGATGAAATGTTCAAATATAAAGTTTGAAAGCTGTCTAAGATCCTCGTAGGTCAATTAAAAGCAATCAAAAATTTTGGTTCGTCTTTGAGTATTATGGCAGTTCTGTATAAACATAAATTTTTACTGTTGGTAGCTTTTGACCTAAGTTTCAAAAAAAATTTTTCAGCTTTACACTGTATCCCGCACACAACATTGTAGGCAAAGGGAAGGATTCCCAGGTTAAAACACACACACACAACACACCTAGTGTTAAAACCTTCGTTCTTATTAAAAAACATTCGTTTTTCATTTTTCCGAATTCAGAAGGCATTGCGTGTTGAGTGGAAGAATGCAACGCGGCGCTTTGTCCTGTTACGAGAGCGAGAAAATAAAAATATTAAATATATCATTCCCTTGAGCAGGAATCAAACCTATGACCTGCCCTGTTTTTAAAATGAAAGTTCACTAACGAATTTATGTTTATCTTATATAAAAAGTTACTGTTATATGATAAATATATTCCAGAGACGGGTTATGAAAATCAAGTCTAATATAATATATACTTAGTCCTCAAACTTTCCGCATTAGTCGATGTAATTTTGAGTTACGTATAAAATGTGACACACTTATAAAGTTACCTCGTAAACTCTTGGCTTACTTTTTAAATATTCTGTGTATATTTTTTTTCTAAAGCAACCTTTAATAAACTTAAGCTTTTAGTATTAACTTTAACTTCGTTTATTTAAATAAACATGTTCTTAGTAATTATATGGTACGTTTAAAATTATAACAAGTTTAATATGTTTGAAAATTATAATAATATAGAAATAAGTAATAACTTGAATAGAAATGAAGAAGAATTGAGAAAGAATTGAATAGAAATGGCATACTTTCATGTTTTTTTAGTTTGACAGTAGGGAATATATTCTGCTATATGTCGAAAAAAGTGACATAAAAGCATTTTTATATTACTTTTTCCGGCATATTTTTAAGCTGCTTAAGCATTTCATCATTGAAAAGTAATACCTAGTGGTAAGGTCAGTTCCCAACTTACCATTAAAAATTTTGAGACATTGTGTTTGGCGGCGTTCCACGCCGCACTTTGTCCTTTTATCAGATCAAAGAAATGTTAATAATTTATTTACTGGAAAATTCTAATCGAGGTTAAGTAAATGTTGTTTTAATCTGATTTTACAAGTATTAAGAGACAGAGCCATTATAGAGTTAGGAAGTGAGTTCCATAAGCGCGCCGCTTGATCTGTGAAAGGTGTTTCATAGAAAGAGGTATTAAATATTAGGAACTCAAGCTTTCTTAGGATGACACAGGAGCGTACGGGTCGGTGTTTTACTTGGAATTGCCAATTGAAAACGTAATTGAAAACGTAACTCCCTCAAGTAAGGAGGAGAAGATAGCTTTATAATGTTATAAAGAAGAGTGAGATAAATGTATCTCACTCTTATGGTTATTTCATGTACTTATATAAGTCTATGATATAAATTTCCATGAACTTTAATTTCTATGGAAATTAAACCCCATGGCCTCCTACGACGTGAACTCCACGACTCCGACCCCCAGCCTCGATACGACATGATAGACTCAACCCGCCACGGGACGAGGTGTGCGGGAGAAGTGGCTGCTACTGCTAACAACTCCCTCTGTGCTGTCGGACCTACCGGCCTACGACGCTAGTGTTGGAGGTAAGAGATTTTACAGTACGGTCGATGAGTTTTGGCAGCCCTGAAGATTGACTCCAGAAATTTTCTTGCTTTTTTCTCTTTCGAGTAAACAATGCGCTAAAGATCAATAAGCCAAAAGTCGGTGCGGACACAACTTGTCAACCTTGCTGTAGTTATATATACTTTTTTGTTTAAAATGTTACTACGCTATTTTTACCGAAGATAAATCAATATTTTCAAAGTTGACTCATTGGATAAATATTATGTACAATATAGTGAAGATTTGACCTTTTATAAATGAAGAATGGGTGTGGGCAAATACAATTAAGCATATTATATAACTACTAATTATAGAATTTACAATACAAATTCTTTTACGTTACACGAATCACGAGTCGAATAACTATGTAAAATAACAATGAAGTAAGTATATGGAAAACTTATTATTTTTCTTGTTCTTGGATTCATAATCATCGCAGGTACAGTCACCGACTTTCCCACTATATTGCAAGAGCCATATAAATAAAATTAAATTACTTGAGGCATTCGTGGCATAACTTTCCAGATATAATATTCAAAATCACGTGTAGGATTACAACCCACTATCAACATATATATAAAAAAAAATCATCTTCACACTGTATCCCGCACACAGCAGGGTAGACAGAGGGAACTTAGTGAGAAGACACTCCGTTGTTCCCCACTTTCTGCCGAATTCTGGAGGCATTGGTGTTGAGTGGCAGAACTCAACGCCGCGCTTAGTCTCGACACCAGAGCGAAGAAATGGAAATATAAATTTAAGTAAATATTTCATCTCCTCGAGTGGGGATCGAACCCACAACCAGTCGATTTTACAGTCACACTTGGTGCCGCTGCGCCACGACAGGCCTCTACAACAAATATATGCTTACGTAATATAAACGTTTTCAGCTTTATTATAAACCAGCGACCCTCTCGCGGCTTCGCCCGCTTGAACTATTTAATTATTAATTAACTGATTTGAAATATTTTAGTTTTCTATTAATAATATAAATTTAAAAACAATATTTATACCTATATTGAAAATTAAAGTTTCAACCAATTCAATGAAACAATTATTTATAGCAATTTTGTCAAACAACATTCCTTAAAATTGTACAACTTTTTATTTGAAATGAAACAAATATTAAATGTTTATTAATTGTTAAATGACTAGCCTATCAAAATACAATAATGAACATTGCAAATAAATTAGTTAGCCATTTCCAGGATTAACCTGAATAAATGCACAAAAAAATATGTTTGGTTTTTGTTCGATTTCGTTATTTAATGGCATCAATGACATCTTTTCTTATACAAGTACTGACACCGTCGCGTTACGATTATATTATAAAATTATATTTAAAAAAAAATAAAAAGCGATAAAACTAAGCGCTGTTTGTTCGACTTAAGCTTAGCATTCCGTAAATAAATTTGCCAATTTCCACTTATACATTAATATATATAAAAGGTTTACCTGTTGGCTGTTACAGGGGAGTGGGCGCTTGCTTACTCGAATACTGTAAAACACAGTGAAAATTAAACGTTTATATTTCACGTGGCTACATACTTCATATTATTTTTATTAAATTAATATGTAGGAACACAATTGTGTGGCTGTAACCGCGACGGGTTATGGGTTCGATTCCAGCTCAGGGAAACTTAATATCTCTAGTGTTGAGGCTTTTCAGTACATTTTTATATTAGTATGCATACAATAACTATAAACGTCAAACATAAATACGATTTTTTACTATATCATAGAAATGAACATCATATTATATCAATATAAATAACCTAATTTTACTATATTTGATACGATAATGATGATAAGATAAAAGTATATAAAATAAAATAAATTAAATTAAATTAGCTTCACGCTGTATCTCGCACGTAGCAGGGTAAGGGTTTGAAAAATTAATCGGCAGCCTTGGAAAAAGATTCTGAACCCGGAAAAAAAAACCCAACAAATAAACTCCGATTCCAGTATGAAATATTTAAACAACCGACCGTTTTCGTTGCTTAATGATTTTTTTATTGACTCTCATTGTTTTGTACATCTAGAGACAAGAATTAATTTATTGTGTTATTTTCAGTCCCTACATTCAGAGTAACTTATAATATAATAATACTTAATTAAAAATAACATACATATGTATAATATACTTATTTAGAGATGGAGAGTCATATTTTGTAATTATAAAACCTGGTTATTTATATTTAACCATCATTACTACTAATACATGAAGGCAGAGATGATAAAAATGTAAAGATATTGCTTGTTGAATAATAGAACTTATCCTCTATCTCTATCTATAGATATTATCTATGTACCATATGTTTTTTACATATATAATTATTATATTCCTTTTCCTTTTGTCAGGTGTCCGCATGTTAGACGGTGACGTCACGGACGCAGTAGAAGCACGGTCGCTGAGCTTGAACCCACAGCATGTAGATATTTACAGTGCATCATGGGGACCTGACGACGATGGGAAAACGGTCGACGGACCAGGAGAACTAGCTACGAGAGCCTTCATTGAAGGTGTTACTAAGGTAATATATTGGGAAAAAGTGGTAGTAACTATAATTGTGTATGTGATATATGACAAAAGTAAGTGCCATATGTTACTCTGACCGCAGGTACAGTTACTTCAATAGAAACTAATATACATGATGTAGTATAGTTAAATATCATCCTCTGTACAGGGATTAGTTAAAACAAAAATATTATATATATATAATTTATACCAGTAGTTCTAGATATTTGCGCGTTGAAACAAACAAACAAACACAATAATTTTACAATATAAATAGTTTAAATGTAATATAAATCTTAATTCCCTTTTCCAGAGAAATTCAATTTTTGCCAAAGTGATATTATCTCTATATATAATAAGACAGCAAAAATATTTTGTCTGTACATTTAGTAATTTTGACTGAAATGGATAGAGGGACACTTAAAAATAATAATAGAAAGCAAAAAGTGTTTTTTTGAATTTCTTGTCTGTCTCTCTGTCTGTCGACATATTTTTGTCCGCATTTTTCTCTGAAAGTACTGAACCGATTTACTTGAAAATTTCACCAATTGCTTTGTTTTAACTCAACTTAACTACTAAAGTTTAGTTCATCAAAATCAGTTCATTAAAAAAAAGTTATCGTCATTTGAAAGAAGTCGTAATTAATTCAACACAGAGATAAAGAACGATCTTGAAAGAAATTTCAAGTAAATACAAAGGATTTTTTTGGTTGGTTCGTTCATATAATACATGTAACTAATTTAAAAACTGTACAGGAGTTAATATGCAATTATTACAGTTATTTTACAAAGAATATTATGAATCCTTCAAATCAATAATTTAACATTTAAGGCTGTTTCTGAATGAGTAATTTAAATTATTCACTGACATCAGCACATTTAACAGAGTATATTATATAGGTAAAAAGAACATAAAGTTACAAAAATATATAAGTGTAATAAATAATTAGCTTTATGTATATTTTATAAATATCAAATATCATATTCTTTGACGATAATGTCGTAAAAAAATCATAATAGAAGTCATAATAGTTGTCAATCAATTCTGCTTATTAAATCAATAATCATGTATTTTAAGCGGGCGAAGCCGTGGGCGAGCCGCTAGTATAGAATATAAGAATACATTTACCGATATTAAATATTTTACACCCATTATATGTATATTTATATTAAGAATTCCTTTTGTTGCTGGTAGCGTTATTGCATTCCACAGTGACGTAATACACTTTAAACAACAGTGAGCAACTACACGAAGTGGTGGATTTTACTTTTCTTAAGTTTATTTCAGTTGTACGATAGTACAACTGAAATAACGGAATTTCAGTAACATTACATCTAGGTAATTTTACTGAAATTCCGCTAGAATCGTTCTGATATTTAATTTAATTGCATTTCTTTCTAAATATTCTCTAGATATTAGATTTAGGATATTATATTTTTTTAGATCCACACTGTATTTTGCATTTAGCAGAGTAGGCAAAGGGTACCTAGAAAGGAAACTGGGGATCTAGTGCAAAGACACTTCCGTTTCCTACTTTCCGCCGAATTCTGGAGGCTTTGCATGTTGAGTGCAGGAACTGGATGCCGCGCTTTGGCACGACACCAGAGCGAAGAAATGAAAACATTAAATATTTCATTTCCTCGAGTGGAGAACGAACTCACAAGCTATCGCTTTTACACTCACACATTTGTGCCGCTGCGCCATGACTGGCATCCAAAAATCAAGGATCCATTAAAATAAGTATATTATAGAAAAAAACATCATATAACTGTGAGGCAATTTCGTTAGAGCTTAAATCGCGTTAATGCTGAGAGGTTTTTTGGATACAAACATAGAACCATTACAGCACAAAAGAATACGAAAAAAATATCTTTTATTTCTCAATCTGTAAAGCATTCTTTGAATTTTCCATATGAAAATGAAATATCGTAGTTGAACGGATGTGTTTTTTTTGTATTTGAGTGGAAATACAAATGGTCGTTTGAACTATTACTCCTCCTACTTATACACCTCAGAGTTCTTATTGGGGCAACATTTTAAATTTTTCTTTTAGTATTAAAGAACATTTTGTGTATTTTTTACATTACCTTTTGTAATTCAAATAACATAACAATTTTTACATAAATTATAGGCTTTTTGGACTAAAATGTAGAAGTATTGTGTTACTGTAAACGATTTTAGCAACAAAATGTTTTTGTATTTTCACGCCACAAAACAAGTTGTATTAGTGGAACAACAGTTGTTTGTCTCTAGTGACCTAGTGAATGTCAGTGAAATCTGTTCAGGTTAAACTAGAATATATTTTTTACGCATCGATTCTATGTGGCTTCGATTCTCCCTCGCGGGACTGATTATTATGTATATATATATATATATATATATATATATATATATATATATATATATATATATATATATATATATGCGTTGTACTTTATTACTTAAACTTTATACTACGAAATAATAGCTGGTAATATATTACACAAAACTCTAAACTATATATAAGGTTTCTTTACATAATTTTATTTTTTCCTCATATTTTGCTCAATAGGTAAAATAAATACATTTGAGTTTATCTATTGATCTCATTAACTCAACGATGCGATTGTAACATAAAAGATATGTGTAGAAAGATTTCCCTGGATGGGAAAAAGAAATATTGAATTGTGACTTTTAAGTTTAAAAAATAATCGGAAAAGCCGTAGGTTCCTTACAAAAATTAGAGGGATAAAAGCGTAAAGCTAGATAAATATACATTTTAGAATTAATTGCAATTTACAAATTGAAATAAAGTTCATACAATTTGATATTTGATATTAAATTACAATATTTCAGACGCATAACACCAGTACTCATTCGAACTTGATCTAACTAAAATTAAATGAATTATTCTGAGCTACTCCCAAGAGCTCTTCCATTGTAATGTATGTATAATAGATGTACGAGTACTTGAGAACAATAAACTGTTGATAAATACAATGTATTTATAATTGAATTTGGTATTTCTATTGAATGTATTATAGAAGTAACAATAACCTATTATTTTATCAATAATTGTTTTAATATTAACAATGGATATTTTGTTGTTTAGGTAAAACTATATACATTGATTGTGGAATAATGAAAATAATGATATAGAGGCGTACGTCTTTTAATGCGACAGATTGTGGGTTTTGTTCTCACTCGAGGAAATGTATTTTTTTTTTCATTTCCTTGCTCTGGCAATGAGAATAAGCACGGAATTGAGTTCCGTCACTCAAAACAAGGCCTTATGGGATCAGAGTGTCTTAGGCTGTGTCTGACACTAGGTTCCCAGGTTCCCTTTGCCTACAATTTCGTTCCTTGTGCCTGTGTGAAATACAACGTGCAGCAATCCTTATAATTCATTAACGGCCCACTCGCGGCTTCGCTCGCATACCACTTATATATTTCTTTATATGCTGCATTTGCGATAAGATAATCAATATAGGTTATACATTCAGTAATTTTAAGAAAGTGCAAGCACTACGTGGCTGCTTGCGAGGACGAAAACGGCGGCAGGGCGCCCCCCACATGACTCGTGCCTATGCTTGTGACCGTCAACGGAGCTTTGAAATATTTTAAATTTACATTTTCTCTAAATATAATGTAATGGAATAATTTTCACTCGTAAGTTTCAATATCTTTATCAAATAAAAACGTTGAAATATCACCTTGCAATCTTCAATTATTGACTAAAACTTAACTTAACTTAGCTTCACGCTTTATCCCTTGCGGGGTAGTCAGAGAGAACGGAGCGCCAAACGCTACGGTCTCTACATACCTCTTTCGCCTCGTCCACTGTCATCAACCTCTTCATACATGCCCTTCGAGGAGTCCTCATGCTTTTTACGTGACCTTCCTCCAGTATCTGTGATACTGTGTTTTCGAAGGTCAACCGAGGTCTCCCCCTACCTCTCTTACCGCTCACTTTTCCATCATAAATCTTTTTTGCCATTCTTTCATCACTCATTCGTTCGACGTGCCCAAACCAGTTGAGCACGTTCTTCTTCATTCTCACCGTGACATCCTCGCTAGTACCTGCCATTCTGTGTACCTCTTCATTGCGGATTCGATCAGCTAAGCTGACTCCGCATATCCTACGAAGAGATCGCATCTCCACAGCATTCATCTTTCTTTCATTCTTCTTCTGTAATACCCACGTTTCGCTGCCGTATAACAGAGTCGGTACCAAAACTGCATTGTGTCCGGCCAAACGCGCAGCTGTGCTGACG
>JAATLQ010034168.1:0-21292 GCA_013421005.1 Heliconius erato x Heliconius himera
TATTTGTAAAAACAAAAACCCCGACTGCATAAAACTAGAAGAAAATAAACAAGCCCAATAGTTTATTAGGATTAACAGTCGGGACCTATAAGTAATTCTTCAATCAATAAAATCTTTACCAGGAACGGCGTATAATTTAAAGAGGTCCCGACTGTTAATCCTAATAAACTATTGGGCTTGTTTATTTTCTTCTAGTTTTATGCAGTCGGGGTTTTTGTTTTTACAAATATTTTTTTATTGTCTTATTTGACACGATATAATAAGAGGCGATTAAAGTTTTTATTAGTTAATTTTTATATCAGCTTCACGCTGTATCCCGCACACAGCAGAGTAGACAGAGGGAGCCTAGTGTTAAGACACTCCGTTCCCCACTTTCAGCCGAATTCTGGAGGCATCTAACCCACAACCAGTTGGTTTTACAGTCACACCTCGTGCCGCTGCGCCACGACTGGTAAATAAGTTGTTATAATCTAGTGGTTTAATAATTTTCAACATAAATGACGCAAGTCCTTCTTCTTACAAAATTTTATCGGTAACACCTGGTTATAGCAGCAATAACTATTTCTCCAAATTGTTTTCTTGTTCGTACTGGTTGATCTAAGATTTTAATGTGACTGTCAATACAAATCTTTTTATATTATAAAACGTAAATATTTTGTATTAGGTCCGTCTATAATTTTCAACTGATAGCAAATCAAAACAAACATTTTGTATGTTTGTTGAGTTGTACTTATGTCCCGCTGAGTTTTTAACCTGAATAAACCGGGAATTTTTATTTTGAATTAAAATAGAATCTCTTTAATGTCATAAATTTTATATCTAATTGTAGTATAGCTATAACAACTTAGTTTTGTTTAAGATCATCGAATCTAGAAGCTATATTTTGAAGAACTTCAAAATATAACTAAATGGTGGCACACGAGGTGGCCTTTATTTAGAGTACAGATGAGTATTGTGATTAAGAAAATAATTTATGTTTTTAATTATGTTAAAATAAGATGCTTGTCGCTTACATTAATAAAATCTTGCTTCGATTTTGGCCACTACAGTTAAGCTTTGGATCAAAATCTGAAATCGTCACACTTTTCTTCAGTTTTTAGTTTAATTATATCGCTGACTATTTCGTTTGATTTTGAACTGGATTAGACTATTATAGGTTTACTGATTGAAGTATTTATTATTTTTGGCCCACAGCTAATGATATTAATAAGTATCTTCTTGCATCCAGTAGTCTGTATTTCGATTTTGTTATATAATACGTAAGAAACAAATTATACATGTCTATTATAATATGATACAAGTAATATACATGAATAAATTGTTTGGTGTAAATTAGTTCATCATCATCCTTTGTAATAGTTATTTTTTATAACTACTACTTATATTTAATTTTTTCTTAGCTTTATTTTATATTCCGTATAAAGCAGGATAGGCAGAGCTTAGTGCTAGGGCGCTCTGCTCTCCACTTTTCGCCGAATTCTGTAGGCATTGTGCGTTGAATCATGTTAAACATCGCAATTTTCCTCGAGCGAAGAAGTGAAAATATTATATTTTATTTCCTCGGAGGAGAATAGAACCCAAACCTGTCGCATTTACAGACACATGCTTATGCTCCTTTACCAAGACACAGTTGTCAATAAATCCATATTGCTCAGAATAATGACCAACGATCTAAAACTTATGAAGTGTATCACGCCTCGTGTCTTCATCAAGTTATTCAAATACAATATATTTAACGTAAATGAACTCTAACAATTTACCAAAATTTTTCCTATTTCTTATTACATATATGCTTTCTCTGTAATTTTAAGTCTTATTAGTTTTGAATCTATTCATTAATCCACTGTCACGTTTCTTAGTAAGTTTTTTTCCTGAAACTTAAGGCAGTAGATATATTACTTGACTAATGATTATTATAAGAAATAAGCATGTTAATAGATTAATTTTCTGATGTATAATTTTGATTGTCTTAGTAGAGTCACTCCGAAATCTTAAATCAAACTTAAAATGCAATTATCAAACTTATTTCTGGCATTAAATAGCAAATGGGACAGAAAAAAAGGTATAGTACATAATCTGGGCAATTATTAATTAAAAATAACGCCCCAATAACTCGAAAATGAAAAAATATTTTAGAGCCATTGAACATTTTTTCTCAATAAAACACGTACATGGGCCAATTTACCACTTTGGGCGTTCTATCTCATAATTGGTGAAAAAGAGACATTTTTTGTTATCTATCTAATGACGAACGTAATAAAAATAATACTAAACTTTTTCAGTCAACACAGTGCAACCATTGCTTTGTTTAGCGTATAAGTATCAATCTGGCTGATTGGCCCCAAACATAAATAAATGTGTAGAAATTCCCCGCGTAGAAGTCTTAAATGACTATTTGGCCCTTATACGCTTAAATGAGTGCTAGATAGGCCGTTATATTCTAACAAAAAGTCCTATTTCTATGCAAAAATTTCTATTTTTTAATAGCTGACCTGATAAACTATATCGATAGAATGCGTTTGGCATAAAAAAGTCAAAATTGCCAAATTGATAGTTTGGCCCATATACTTAGGACCCATCGATATGTACTATCTTCAAAAAATTTAAATTATGCATGTACATTGTACATATTGTGTTTCTTCTCTACAGTTTATTTAAAAGGAATTTCTACAAATATTTTTATTATCATATATTTAATCATAAGGACGATGGTGAAGAAATCATGGAAGACGCGTGTGATGATGGAGGCTGGGACGTGGGTGATGAGGACTTGGAACTGCCAGAGGAACTTGCTCCAGTGCCAGGTGATGATTAACTGAATAAAAATGAAATTGGATTTTTATTAGATAGCAGTAATTTATATTGTTGCTACTAAATTAATATACTCTGCTTTCAATGTTTTTCATATATAATCATACAGTAGAGCCATCGTGGAGCAGTGGTAAACTATATGACTATGTGCACTAGTTGTGAATCCGATTCCCACTCAGAGCAGTGAATTATTTTCCTTGCTCTGGTAACATGACTATAAGTGTCTTAATAATAGATTTCCTAAAATATTTATTATTTTAATTTTTGTACTCTGGTAACAAATCGAAGCATGACGTTAAGATTCAGCACAAGCAGTGTCTCGAAAAGTCGGCGTAAAGTGGGATATGAAGTATCTTAACATAAGGTGCCCTAAAGTTACATACTACTAGAGAAAACATATTTATATAAATACAATCATATTTACAATTTTAGTGGGATAGTAATTACACAGATTATACTAAAAAACGTCTTTTTAAATTAATAACTTATATCCATTTTCTACATTTATTTACAGCTGACATAGACGGCGAAGAGTCCGTCCAATATTTCGTAGCCCCCACCCGCGGCCCCAGCGGCGCTGTCGCGGCTAAACTCCGCACCGCGCATGATCACGTCGCTACTGGACAGTTCGAGATCGCTATGAGGTAGGTGCCAGTACTTGTGTTAGTGTTTTATTCCTAGTGAGTGTTAGTGCTGGGATAGTAGTTATAGTCAATTATAGTATAATATTGTAAGCCATGGTGGTGCAGTGGAAAAGTGGCTGATTGGAAGTGATGATTTTGGGTTTGACTCCACTATAGGGGATAAATTATTTTTATTTCCGTATACATACTTTAATAATAATAACTATTCACCTCCAAACAGATTATTAAACGAGCAAGTCGGAGTGGTCAACTTTGAGCCCTACGAAGAAACGTTCGTCCATATGTATTCGGTAGCAAGACTAATGTTCTCAGCTTTACCACTCTCTCCACCTTTGGAGACGCATTTACACAGAAATTGGAAGGAAGCCAGTGGGAAGGACCTACTGCCTGTTATAAGTATGTTGTTTTATAAAAAGTACAGTACGCTCGACGAGTTGTGGCCGCGCTGACGTTGGCTGGTCTAGATGGGTGCGCAGATTTGATTTTAGTATGTTTCTTACTTTTGATTACTTTCTTCACAAATAAATAAGGCGCGATATTTCAGAAAGCCTAATTTTAGAGCGGCCATGACTCCTCCTCACGCAGTGACTCTAAAATGGACGTGTAAGACGATTTTTTATAAATTAAGTATTGAAAATGAAATGAACATTTGTGGAACAGAATGTTTTATCACTAGGTTCCCATTTTCTCAGATTCCCTCTGCCTATTATGTTATGTGCGGGATAAAGCGTAAAGGTGAACAAAAATAAATGCATTTATATAAAGTTTTGAATAATAATATATTTTTTATATATCAATTGCATTACATTCTAAACATAAATTTCACAAAACTGGAAACTAACTTTTCTCTCATCCACAGCGATAAAGCTGAACGACCTCGTCACTCAACTGCAACAATGTTACCAACTAACGACTAGTGGTAAATTCACCGAAGCGGTAGAACGTCTGCAGAAGCTGGTCCGCCTCGTGCCCTTACTGCACGTGGACACTAAACAAGAAATGGCTGAAGCTCAGCAGTTGTTGGTCATATGTAGGGAGTACTTGGTCGGTCTGCAAATGGAGACTGCTAGGAAAGGTGAGTTTGTGATGTATTTTTGATATTTGAAGTGTTGTAGGGAATAGAGTGAATGAACGTTAAATTCTCTCTGCCTACCCTGTTATACGGAATTAAGCGCGAAGCTAAAAAACATAAGTTTTCTATTAAATTGTCCATATAATGACCATCCGTGACCATTCCACTAATATTTCTTTTGTGTCTTCTAACCTAAACATACATTCTTCAAAATTTCCAAATTTTCCATTTCGCCTCTTTCCTGCATCTCCCATTTGCATATCTCCGATATCTGTTAGTCTCACTTCAAAATTCTCTCAAGTAAATAAGTAAAGATCATAGAGGAACTTCAGAAATAGAGCTTAAAGATACATAAAGTTCAATAAGAAAAACCAAAATAATAAAAATGTAAAATAACGTGTCTTCTCTTTTTCGAACCAGCAATGCCGAAAAACACACTGGAGGAACAAAAACGGACATGCGAAATGGCTGCCTACTTCACCCACTGCAAATTACAGCCGGTTCACCAAATTTTAACACTCCGCACAGCGTTGAACATGTTTTTCAAATTAAAGAACTACAGAACGGCCGCATCCTTCGCGAGAAGACTTCTAGAACTAGGTCCCAGGCCAGAAGTGGCTCAGCAAGCAAGGAAAATATTACAAGCATGTGAGAAAACACCAACTGATGAACACCAGTTATTATATGATGAACACAATCCTTTCAATATATGTGGAATTAGCTATAAACCTATATATAGAGGAAAACCAGAGGAAAAATGTTCTTTGTGCTCGGCCAGTTTCATACCCGAACATAAAGGGAAGTTGTGTTCGGTTTGTGGGGTTTCGGAGATTGGTAAAGATGTTCTCGGTCTTAGGATTTGTTCGTTGCAGTTCCAGAGATAAATTGATTTTGGAGTTTTTTTTTATTATTATTATGAAGAATAATGTTTATCTTGTAGCTTATTTAATAAGGTTTATAATATATGTGTATTATTAATATATCTTAAGTTGTGTTTTATTTGTGGGTGGATTTGACATTTTAATGACATTGATATTCTATTAAAAAATCGCGCTAATAATCCTCTTAATTTCTGGTAAAGTGTTTAGGAAAATGGGAAATAGAATGCCGTAGTATGTATTTAAATATGAACACATTTTATTAATTTTAAATAATTACAAACAAATTTTATATAACAGTGTCTATTTTATATAAAAATAAAACAAATATCTACTTAAAATAAGTTTTTAACATTTATACATCCGCTGGTTTTGTTTCTTTACTCCTGGAAAAAGATTAAGTATCATGTAGAACCTTTACAAATAAGCTAAACGGTTTTGTAAAATTGTATTATATTACTAATTTCCATTTATACATATTTGTTATATAGATAAATGTATTTATTTAAAAAAAATAAAATTTTGAAAATTTTATCTTTAAAATATGAGAAAATCGAAACCCACCTATTATTAAGCATATCCTGTATTTCATCAAAAGTCTTTCCCTTAGTCTCCGGCAACAGCGGACTGACCGAGAATACGAACCCGAGCCCGCAGCAGACCGCAAGGACCCAGAACGCCGTGTAAATGCCGTATGAGGCTGCTACGTCGCGGAAAAACCTATCAATACATTAATAGATTTGTGAACTAATTGATAACCTGATTGTCTCATCATCTGTCCATTGATCATTGACAGTCGGCCGTCCAGCGATTGCGGACGTGACGGTTGTGGGTTCGATTACCATTTGATTACAGTCGTCGGTGGGGGTCGTAGCGTTGTAACCATATAGAAATTATTACCAGAGAGAATGTAATGCCAAGACTATATTATCCATTCTACGCTAATTTTCGAGAAAATGTATTTAGTGACGGAACTTAACGCTGTGCTTTATCTTTTTAGTTATACCAGAGTGAGGGAAATTTAAGTAATTTTTAATTTCCTTCTCATTCTCCGGAGTGGAATCGAAGCAACAACCAGACGGTACAGTTCGACGGCCACAACGACCTCTCTCTTTTTTTATCTTGTACTCAGTAAGTGCGTATATCGAATAGAAAAGTAAATGAATAAATATATAAAACATAATAACCTGGTCCAAATAAAGCCAGCCAGCCAACACATGAAGGACGCGATGCCGCTCGCGAGACACTTAGTTCTAACTGGAAACATTTCCGCGACTAGGATCCAGGGGACCGGACCCACGCCTAGGGGAGAAATATATAAAATAGGCTAAAATAGTAGCAAAATAAATATATATATATAGTTTATATATATATACCTACATAAAATAAAGAAACAATTTTGTAAATATGCAGTAAAATGTAAGCAAACTGAAATTAGTGTTAAGCCACTGCTTTCCTCGCTTTCCACCGATTTCTAGACGCATTGCATGGCGCTGCTCAACATCGCGCTTTGCCTCGACACCAGAGCGTAGAAATGAAAATATTAAATATCTAAAATTAGCTTCACGCTGTATCCCGCGCACAGGGTGGGCAGTAGGAACCTAGTGTTAAGACACTCCGTTTCCCACTTTCTGCCCAATATTAAATATTTCTTTTCCTCGAATCGAATGGGAATCGAATTCTATAATCTGTCCTGTTTATAGGTCACACTTTGACCATAATAATCGTATAAGGTCAGTCGTCCTATTGATCCTAATGATCAACTAACTTACTGTTTAAATTTATTAATAAACAAGTATACTTACCTATATTTACTAACAAACCTTTTAGTTTACTACAAATTTATACCAAAAACTATACTATTTAATATAGTTCTCATTTTTAAGTATAAATTTGAAATAAAAAATAATACTTTAGCGATCAAAATCGCTAACGATCGAAAGCAATATACATCGAAAATTATAATATTTAAGAACTTACCTAAAGTGAACAATATCATGTATACAATAAGACACAACAACGGGAGAAACGCCCACGAGCTGACGTCGTACTTGAAGTGCGAGTCCAACAGCGCGTAAATACCTATTATTCCCTGGAAATTTATATACTAAATTATTAAAATTAAATTTAAAAGGTATTTTTCAAAGCTTAAAAGTCAAAAAATGCGAGAAATACGAAATTTTGCATTTTTTATAGATGTGCAAGGGGTTAATGTTAAAAAATATTGAATAGATTATATTTATAAATTTATTTTAGAAACATATCTATTTTTCTTAACTAAAAACAAAAAATAATAATAAAACGACTTTGAGGCGTAGCGCAGTGGCACAAAGTGTCACTGTCACTTGGGGAATTGATTTATAATATTTTCATTTTCCTGTTCTGGTAACAAAAAAAAGCGCGGCGTTGATTTCCGACATTGACCACGCAATGTCTCATAAAAGCGTCAAGTGAAAAAAGGTAAATCGACTAGAAATCAATGTCATTATCACAATTCATTTATTAACAAAAAGAAATATAAATATTTAAATAGATATCTCACCAAAAATATAGTCAATCCCAAAGAGGTAGTCCACATGAGCAATTTCCTCCCAAGACGGTCCACCACCAGCGGCGTTATACAACTAGTCACGACCTGTAAAAGGAACATTTGAAATTAAATAATTAAAACTACAATATAAATAATTTGTACAGTACGATCGACGAGTTGTGGCCACCCTTAGGTTAACTATAGTGCATTTTGCTTACTTTTGTAATTTTCTTCGTAGTGAAGAACAAAGCAAAGGTTAGAGGGCTGAACTTCAGGGAGGGAGACCATAACTCGACGACCTACTACTGTAATCGCGCGTTCTAATTTTTATTAAATTTTGACGTAGCTAAGCCACTGAGCCATGCATTCTCATCAAGCTACGTCGAAATTTTTATACGCTTGTTACAACTTATTTATGTCGTTAGCATCTCTGTAGGGAGATTTTTACAAATTTCCGTTACCCAAAGATAACTACTAAGAATTATCGTCTGGAAAGAGAGAATACTATTTATTAAATATTTTTAACTTTGTTATATCGCATATGTTCACTTTACACATTTTTAAAACCAGTAATTTTAAATTAAAAAAAAAATAGATAAAGAGAAAAAAATCTTACTTGAACTACTCCCATAATAATAGTGCCGTCAGCTGCCGACATCCTAGTGCCGATCTTCTCTAGTAACTCTTCCATATAAAACAACAACACATCGATGCCGGACAACTGCAGCAACATCGCCAGGAATACGCAAATACCTTCGAAATTAAAAAAAAGGTAAAATATTAATAGTTGCACAGCCAATTTTTTCACAGCGATTTTGAAAAATTTTAACCCTAAAAGGATGGAATAAGATTTGAAAGTTTGTATGGATTTTTGTTTAAATCGCCACCGATTTTTATAAAAAATTAAATTCATACTGTTAAAAATATTTTATTGAATACGTGTTTCGTGGTTTTTTTAAAATTCACCCCTAAGGGTGCAAATAAGCGGGCGAAGCCGCGCGCGCCCTCTAGTCATATAGAAAGCTGCTGACGTCTCGGAAGACATTTTCGGTGAGAAGATTTTATACCAGTTGTAAGGTGTAATGCATTTGAGGCCTGCCTGCGGAAAGTATGGAACGGAGTATCTTAACACTAGGGTCCCTCTGCCTACCACGCAGAATACATGCAGGATGCTGTATCCTATGCAGCTGAAAAAAAAATGAATACAAAAAGAAATAATATATTTATTTACCCAAAGCCTTAACGTTTCCTCTCGTCGCCCACAAATCTTGAACTTTTGGTTCGGTTTTGAATTCCCTCGCCACTACTCCTTGTAGTCCCTCTAGTTCAGCTTGTATGATGTCCTTGGGAAGTCCTCGGAGATTCTGTAATACTTCGGAGGCTTCTTCGATTTTACCTATTTTATAAAATAAACAGATGCTAGAAGGTATTAATTAATATTTTTTTTCTTTAAGATATGCGTATGGTTTGGTTATAAATATAGTTTCCCTAATAAGTATTTTTTTTCCTAAGTGTGGTATAACACTTTAATAATGTTAAAAAAATATTTTTAACTTGACGTTTTCTATATTTTACAGTCTGTGGCCTAGAGAAAGTAACACAAAAGTACACCTTTTGTAAAGTATTTATGGATATAAATTTAATATTATTTATTTAATACATCATTTAATATTATTATATAGAATATCTAAGATTTGTTAAGACAGAGTTTAGGTTAAGTATTGTAGCTAATGAGCGACCCCTATGTTCACGCGTGAGTACCAATTACCAAGATATAATTTTATATTAATATTGAGGCCGTCGAGACGCCGGGATTCAAAGCCCACTCGGGGAAATTATATATTATAATTAAAAAAAACAAACTTACCTTTATAAACCAAAAAAAACGGAGTCTCCGGTATAATCCATGTAAACGGTATATAGAACAATGATAAAATACCACCCGCCGCCGTCAAGCCCCAGTACGTGGAGAACGGCCCGATTACATACGCTAGTAAAAACCCTACGTTTATAAAAAGCAGAAATAAAGCACTCAGAGATCCTCGGATTTTGTCCTAAAATTGAATAAATAAACAATTTTAATTTTACTAAATAATTATAAAAGTATAACTATTTCTATAGAAACAGTATGTTCTGTAATATTGAATATCACACAATTAATAGATACAAATAATTATATCACGGAGGGCAGAGGCTTATCTGGGAACTTAGTTAAGACACTTCACTTCCATTAAAACAATTTCGTTTTCTCACTTTCTGCCGAATTCTGGAGTGAGTGGCGGAATTCAATGCTGCGTTTTCGCACTAGAAAGAGGAAATGAAAATATAAAAAAAAACAACATTTTTCTCGAGTGGGAATCGAACCTACAACCTGTCTCGCTTACAGTAACACGCTTAAGCGCCATGAGTGGCAGAATATCACACATTTTTCTTTTTCACCACATTCTTATCAACTTGGTATACCTACCTATGTATCTCTGTCAAGTTTGATGTATACATATAGTAAATTACATTAGATTTTTCGTTCATTTGAGGCGTGTCGCGGCGCGGCGGCACACGCGTGGGACCGTAAACGCGACATATTGTGAGTTCGATCCCCGCTCGAGGAAATTAAATATTCTGTCTTTGCTTATTTCTTTGATGTGATCTCGAGGCAAAGCGCTTCGTTTAGTTCCGCCACTCAACACGCTATGCCTCCAGAATTTGGCAGGAAATGGGCTATAGAGTGTCTTAACACTAGATTCCCTCTGCCTACCCTGCTGCGTACGGAAAATAGCGCGAAACTAACAAATAAACATATATTTGTATATATAATATATCTTAAATAGATATAAAGTTGTAGGTATTTAATATTTTTGTCAGACTATTCGTGATTTTCCGCAATATTATCATCATTGTATTTTTAAAGGTCACTTAAATTACACCATATACCTATCTAATATTTTACCTTTCTTTTATCATAATTTTTCTCAATATTAATCTTCTATCTTAAACATTTTTTAATTCGCATTGTACATTTTGTTATTATTTTTGTTTGGTTAAACGCTGTCTCTCGCGTATAGCAGGGTAGGCAATTTCATAACTTTTTATGAATTCGCAGGATTCGAATCCAAAACCACGACGCCCTTACATTTTATTACATGACAAATTTCTACTTGAAACATTTTAATCTATGAAAACGAAAGTACCAACATACTTCAGCAATTTCCCCAATATAGAGCGGTACGGTCGCAAACTGCATGCCGGTAGCGCACCCCCACATGATCCTGGCCGCGTACAGCGTGGGCAAGTCTGTGGCCACCCCGGCCAGCAGCCAGCCCAGTAGCAGAGGCAGATTTGAACCCATTATGATCAGCCTTCGACCTATTCTGTTTGATAATGGCACTGTCAGTAAGGGGCCTGAAATAAAATGTGTTACAGTAGCTTTTATTTGTGTTTTTTTTCTCTGTGGACCAATTATCAAATAATTAAGAGTTTTGTGTTGAGGATGGAGGAAACTTGAGGATTCGAAACCAAACTTGGGAATTATTTTTCAATATCCTTTTCTGGCAATGGTTTCTCACTCAATACTCGAAATCAAAAAAACTGAGTGTCTTCACTGCTTTGCGGGATATGCCCAAATCTACAAAGAAAACCAAATGAGTTACAGTGCGGTCAACGAATCGTGGCTGACCTGAACTTAGGTGAAGACGGCTGCGCAGACTTGAGTTTCCATTTTTTTTTACTTTTGAATATTTTCTTCGTTTTCTGTTCGATTCGTTTTCGAGTGTTCTCGAGACAATACTGAAAAGATCATATTACCTAACTTCAAGGTAGCCACTACTCGTCAACCATCTTACAAAGGTCTTACCAAGCATCCCTCCAAGTACAAGTAACGATCCTATCCATGATTCCTGTTGCGATGTAGGCGGGTGAGGCAACGGCGAGTTATTCGATTTGAGTTGTGGGAACACTGGGGACGTCCATCCCATTGACATTCCCGTACAGAGACTACCATAGCTAGCTAAAAATATAATTAATTATAATTATAACTACATTACTAGGTAGCTATTAAATTTAAATAAGTTTTTTTTCATAATTCTTCTTTATTATGTCTTATTATGAATCTAATAGACTCGAACGCAATCCCATGTTTTTGTTTCATCAAATTGTCGTTGAGAATTGATTATTGGCCGTGATATTTGATACTTTAAAATAAGTACTAGCTCATCCCTAAAAAAATTAAAATTTTTAGCAAAAAAAAACCGACTTCCAATCACCGGATCCCATAATCAGAAACTAACCAAACTTTCACCGAACTACCCTTGAAGTATCCTTTCAAATAAAAAAATATAATCAAAATCGGTTGCCGTGATGTTTAGTAATTTTATAGAACTCCAACATTCAAAGGTTGCCTGAAAGAGATCGCTTTAAGCGATAAGGTCGCCTTGCACTTTTTTTTTATTATTTTTTATGTTGTTTTGTTTTTTTTTAATGTGCAATAAAGAATATTTATTACTAACATTATTATTACTTTTTCGTCCACATACACACTCTACACTTCGTACACCTTTGTCGCGCACATACTTAAAGCAAATTTAAGACTTATATTATTTTCTCAAGGACAACGTTGTCAGAAATGAACCAAATCAAAATGGGACCACACGGAAAGCGCTTTCAAATAAAAAGAAATCATCAAAATCGGTTCACTCAGTCAAAAGTTCCGAGGTACCTTACGGACCTCGAACCTCCTCCTTATGGAAGTCAATTAAAAATGTAATATCGTTGTTTTGTCTTAATGTTAAATAAGATTCTTTTGTATTATTATACAAAAATTAAAGCTATTCCATGATTTTAACCATAATTTTCAAAAACTCATCTGTACCTATATGTGTTAGGTACATTATATTCTTGACCATGGATATTTATTGTAAACTAACATGTTATGATTAAATCAATCTTGTTAATATTAAAATAAACAAATATGCACAGTGCATACGGAAACTTATTGCAACTTGTTATCGTTAGTAGAAATCGTGCTTTATATTGATTGCTATTGTCTTTTCGTATCGTTTAAAACAATCGCATAAAAATATCAATATGGCGGAAGTGCCTATAGTAGAACTGACTAGAGCCCTTGGAGTTAATATAAGAGTTAGAGGTGATATCATGTTTATTTTTTAACGGATATTATGTTATTAAATTATAAAGAAATTATTTATTAATATTATTTGTTTTATTGGTATATTACTAATTTAGTTTAAATTTAATTTGATTGTTATTTATGACATGGCTGTTAGAAGCCTTGGTTTACACATTTCACAATTAAAGTTACAAATTTCACTTGAAATGCAGAAAATAAAAAATAATTTAAGTAAAAGGAAAAAAAATCAAATAAATATAGTCGAAATTATTGTATAAATGTATAAAAGTAGCAATTAAAATACGAATAATAATAGTAATTAAAAATTAAACGAATAAAAGTAGACATTATTAAATCTATATAATAACAATTAGTACTTTTATTTATACACTTACTTTATTTATTGGAAATTTATTTGATTATTATTTCAAAAATTATATTTACCTAACGATGCAAATAAATATTGGCGCCATTTTAATTTAAAATCTTTAAGAAATATGTCAAACATCACTGATAAAATATTTATGTTTTCAAAATCGAACTATTTTTTTAATGCACTAGCACTAGACGTGTACACAATCAGCCATTGCCTTAAGGTCTGGACTGGAATCCTTAACTGGACGACTTACATTCACATTTTTTTTAACAATAAATAAGTAATTGTTTTTAACAAAAAATATGTTAAAGTAGTTTATTTAAGAACAAAAAATGATTGCTACTTAATGACTATAATTAAAAAGATCGATTTAATTTATAATAGTGTTTGACGAGTTTATTTCCCTCAATATATCGTTATACATGTATGTAAATATCAAAATTAATCTCACAAGATATAAAAAAAATATATTTTTCTTTTTTTTTTTGAAATTGTTTTTTTTTCAACTGTTACTTAAAAATCGATTGTTACAAAAATTCAAATGTATTTATTTTCACTTAGATAAACGAATTCAATATTTGTTAATATCTTAGTGAAGATATATACAAAATATTTGGCAAAAAATAGATATAATTATAAATACTTACAGGTTATATTTCAGTGACATTCGATCTGCTTTTTTCGTAATAATTTTTATAATATGTTTTAATCATAATATGTTTTAATGCAAAAGAAGAAGGCTATTTTTAAAGCACTTTATTGAATGAAACTACGATTTTTCATGTTTTATTCAACAAAACAAATTATTTTCAGTCTGCGCGAATAAATAAACCTAATTTTTAGCGAATAATTACATTTCTAATTGAAGTAAGTACTGCAATTGCCCTTGATCTTGAATGTCAGTAATTTACGTTCACATTTATAAATAATAATTTTATGTTTCAACCTTAACTACATTATTATAAGGTTGACATTGCTGTGCATTTGAAAGTAAAAGTAAAGTTACACTCATTTCACTACATAAATACTCCTGATTTTTGCTTTTTAGTGAAAATAAACTCTATTTTTATACAGTTATAGTCTATTTTCAGAAAATAATTATTAATGGGGTGTATGTAAACTGTTGGTTTAAATAATGGCTTAGATGCCACAAAAGCCTAAAATAAATCCAGGTTTTGAGGTTGATCTTTATTTACTTAATTTAACATTTTCATTTTAAGCTTTATTTTATATTTTGAGGGGAAAAGTGTAAATAATTGACTTGGTTTCAAATTTGTAGGTAGATCTACGCGGTTACTTTTGTAATTGTTATTAAAAGGGTCCGTGGCTTAACAATAACATATTATAAAAACAAAGGTTAGACAGCATTTTATAACTACATACCTATTGCTTTTTTTAACAGCTTCACGCTGTATCCCGCATATAGGGATAGATCTAGTATATAGTATAGTCTACTATAGGGCAGAGACAATCTAGTATGAAGACTGTTCCCCACTTTCCTCCGAATTCTGAAGTCATTATGTGTTGAGTGACGAAATTCAACGCCACTATTTACCTCGATACTAGAGCGAGGAAGTGAAGAAAATAAATATTTAATTATCTGAATGAGATTCGAACCCACAACTTGTCGCATTTACAGTTACACGATTGTGTCCCTGGGCCACGACCGGCCTTAACCTTGAGTATTAAAAACAATTGACGTAGATATAAAATGGTTAGTCTCTCGGCCTGCCTACGACTTTTTTACTATAAATGGGTTTTAATATTTATTTTTTTTATAATTCACGCTGTATCCCGCACACAGCATTGTAGGCAGGGGGAACCTAGAGTTAAGACATTCCGTTCCCGACTTTCTGCCGAATTCTGGAGACATTGCGTGTTGAGTATATTTCATAGCAATAGGTATATGCTATTTTTATGCAAGGAATGTGTGGTAAAAAAAAATATTATAGGTTACTCCCATTCTCAAGAGTGATTCTAATTGTATATGTTGTCTCTAAGACAAAGTGATTAATATTTTCAAATCAATTTTCTAAGCGACTTGTGTACAATACGCTTTACCACTTGAATATTAAAGATAAAGGCAATTTACTATAAACTTGAAGTAGATAATTTATAGGATCGTGGTTAACATCAAGGTCCTCATATTTTATGTTTTACTTCTATAATAATAAGTTATCGTATAATTATTAATAACTAAGTTATTTTTATTTCTTAGTTTGTCATGATGTTAATAATAATAAAAAAATATATATCTGAGGCCAGTTGTGACGCAGGGGCAAATTCGTGTGACCGTAAACGTGACAGGTTGTGGGTTCGATTGCAACTCGAGGAAATTAAGTATTTAATATTTTAATATTTTCGTTCTGATGTTGGGGCAAAGTGAGTTGAACCACGCAATGCTTCCAGAATTCGGCGGAAAGTGGAGTACGGAAATGTCTTAATGGGAACGGAGTGTCTAAACACTAGATTTCCAGATTCCCTCTGTCTTCCCTAATATGAACAGGATACTAGATGTGAAGCTCAAAAAAAAAATTTAATTTAGTAGAAAATTCAAGTAATAACCATTTTAGTTCTCACTTAAGATAAACGTTAAAAAGAAATCTCAAATGAACATAAAAAGAAATTACCGAAACACGTCATAAAAACTTCTCTTCAAAGGTCATACTCTGTAATCAACTCGTGAATGAAAACAAAATGGCGTTAAATAACAAACCGTTGACTTGTTTTTTGCCCAGTGTGTGATTGTAAATACGACGGCTGTGAGTTCGATGCCCATTCAGAGAATATAATACTTATTTTTATTTCCACGTTCTGGTAACAAAACAAAGCGCGGCGTTGAGTTCCGCCACTCAACACGCAATGTTGAAGATTCGATAGTACATGAGGGGAACAAATTGTCTTTACTAGGCCCTCTGCCTACTATGCTATAAGCAGGATACAGCGTGAATCTAAAAATAAAAAAAATCTCCAAAGTTTAAGAGAGGGTGGTTTGTAGGGGATGATGCGTTTATTGTAACAGGAATCCAATTAGTTGCCGCAACTCCGGCTGAAAATATTATGCCTGGAAAATTTTCCGCCGACGCTTTTTTTGTTCTCTTTCCCTTTTTGTTCGTCGTTTTTTGATATGTGGGTTATAGTATGTGTCGTATACAGCCAGACAGATTTATTGTATCTGTATTTTCAGGTTCTTGATATTAAGTTAAATAATTTATTGAAAAATATGTTTTCATTTTTATTATTTCAAAATTTAGAGCTTAACTAACTGAATTCAATGATTTATATGTCATTAAGACATATTTTCTGCTCAAATGATGGCATATTAAGTAAAATTAATCTATTGACCAGTGTAAAATAATTTAATGACAGTTTTAGAATATTAGAATTTGATGCACGGATATAAAATAATTAAGTTTTGCCGAATTTTGGTTATTATGAAATATTCATTTATTTAACATCTATGTTTTTTTATTTAGATAAAAAAAATTTTTTAGTAATGACAAAAATATATATTGTATAAGATTAAAATGTTCACAAATCACAGATATCTTAAAAAGTGATTTTAGTATATTTCAGAATCGTCATTGTTCAATGATCGTGACCATTTAGTTTTTTGCCTATTGGCGCGCATCATTTACTTGATTTAAGTTTCGCCTTTTTACTTATTGGATTTCTTATGACATGACGACAATTTGAATTCCCACGTATAGGTAGGTACATATAGAAAATACCTGTCGGACTTTTTTTTTGTTTATGTACTTTTTTATTTTACCTTCATGCTACAACCCGCACATAGCAGGGTAGGTATAGGCAACCTGGTAACTTGGTGTTCAAGCACTTCCGTTTCTCACTTTTCGCCGAATTCTGGAGGCATTGCGAGTTTGTTTTGCCTCGATACCAGAGCGAGAAAGTGAAAATATTAAATATTTCGTTTTCTCGAGCGGAAATTGAACCCACAACTTGCCGCGTTTACAGTCGCACGCTTCTGCGCCACGACTGACCTCAAAAGCTAGAAAATTTTATTTTATATAACAGACCTATTAGGTCAACTTAGGTATCCTGTATCTATCAATACCAGGTATACCATAGCTTAATAGTTATTATTTTCACATCTGTATTATATGATTTTTATGTAGGCGGACGTCAACGCCGCGTTTTAAAAAAAAAAAAATTAAAGTGAAGGTGGCTGTTGTCTTTGTTTAATAAGACGCTGTTCCACAACACCACGAAAAAAAATAAATATTTATACCGTAGGTATTTACAAATTTTTAGATACTACACATAGACATGATAACAAGTACTATGAACTTAATATATATAGTATGGTTTTTTAATTAAAAAACTTAACTAAAAACGTTACCTACACCAGATGGTGAACTGACGAGTTTACATAATATAATTCAAAACGAAATAGTTCTTACAAATTACCTTTTGAAATCAAGGAAAAAAAATATATTGGATGTCACTGTTCTCTACTTAACTATTTTGCTATTTTTATACAAACTAACATTTCTTCCCTTCTAATTAAACAAATAATAGGTTTAATTTATATCACAGCCACATGTTTACAAACAGAATTAATTACGTCGTAGGATGCTTGCAGTTCACTGTACAAGCTAAGCTATAATATTTCTTACTTGATTTCTAAAAGGGGCCGTGAGTCATAATATTTCATTTTATATTTTTATTCTTAGATTCAAGGTACAACGCTCTTTGAAATGCGTTCGATTTTATAAAATTTAAAAAAAAGGTATAAAATAGAACTGATACAAAGTTCACACAAAATCTGCTAACAGCTCTTCTGTTATTTATCAATGGATTTTGAAATTGAATTTTTTTAAATTAATGCGGGATATATCTATAGCATAGCTTATTTTCTGAGTGGTGCCTTTGAATCTGTTTTCCCAGCACTACCATCTGGGGTGCCGAATAGATCGCTTGTCGACAGCTGTAACAATCGATTCGATACATTGACTTTTTTTATTCGATTCTTGTTCTGGAACGCACCGCAACGAATTCGATACCGAACCGTCGATTAGTGAGTGCTCTCACAATGAACTCCCGATTTACGAAAACATACGATCAAAAAAGGACCTAAAAAATCTAGTCTAGGTGATAAAAGAAAAAATAAATGTCCGGAAATGGATACAGCGTTCGTGATTAAATATATATTGTTATAGCAGGAATATATCCTCTTTCGATCACTTGTTTTATTTGATTTAATTATAATATGTAAGTGAGTGTATTTCAGAAAAAATGATCCTAGCAAAATTAGACTGTCCCACAACTTTAAGCACTTTTATTTCTAATTTATTATATGGATCATGTGGAAATAATATTTTATATGGTTAAAGTAAATGTTTTAATGTTGACTTAAATTAAAAAGTACCATAAAAAGCGGATAACTATTTTTATATTTAAAAGAAAGCAAAATATGAGGTAAAAATTTCGACTGTCCCACGGTGCTCTTGCCGATTTCAAATACGTCTTACTTTTAATATATTAGACTTTAAATATGTTTAAGTGTTTAAATATATTCACAGGTATTTTTTTACGTGTTTTTTCAACTCTTATGTGATAAATTTACAGTAATTTTAAATAATATCAATATTTTAATCTTGTCCTACGAAAACTGTAGTACCGGAAAATCCAGATTAGTCACGGTGAGTTTGATAACTTACACAAGTAAAATCTACTAATTTGTATTGTTTTTGTCTTCCTGGCACCACTATAATTGTATTTGTAAAATTGCCATTATTATACTAAAGTTAGTTTCGACAAAAACTGTGACGGAATTTTCTGTATCTTCGGGGTACAGAAAAAGTATTCCGAGTAGTGACGATGTTTTAAACACAAATTAATTCGTTTTCTTTTATTTATCACGTAGTAATTCAACAACAATCTAACCTATATTACATTATTACAGCTAAAAATAAGATAATTTAATTAAATGCTAGTTATTTTTAACTTGAAAAGTTTTTTGGGATGAAAACGTCACTTCCTGTGCGTTACGTGACATATTACCGGAACAAAACTGTGACTATTAGGAATTGTAAAGCTTAGTGCACAAGGAATATTTAAAAAATGTAATTTATAACTCATGTGTAACACTTGGTAATTACGGAGAGATCAAAAGTATCATTTGTATAATTTAAAATTAATTCGCGCAACCATAGGGAATGTCAAGGTTTATGGGTAAATATTCATTTATTAATCGGAGATCCTCCAGATAACCAGCAAGAGCTGGCTATTTATACATATGCTCTGCATAATTTTAGAAAGCAAAGCCGTGATAGTGATTGAGCCTGCAGTTATTTGGATGTGACTCATCGCCTTCCTTCGGGAATGAGTGCATTACATCGATCTTCCACGTGTCTGGGATTACATCAACTGAGTAAAGATGCCGAAACAAATAAAAAAGCGTTGGAGCCTGACATTACATAATGTGAAATATTGTGAGAAAAATCCAATACTTAAATCTGGTTGTAAATAACGAAATTTGCAATAATCTGGTTGAATCTGCCACAAATTTTTAAATTTCTGGCAATGCAATTTCCACTTCACTTCCGATGGTGAAGTTGACATACCACCAAGTTAAGAGTAGTTTGAAATGTGGTTAAGCAGCGAAAGCAGATGGAGTTACTGCAGAGATGGTCAAATATTCACGGCGAAATATTACGTGACTTGGATTTGTAATTGTATTTGTGCAATTTATGCTGGAAATCAGATTGAGGATACCAGACGAATGGCGAGGCACAGTCAACTTGCAAGCTATAGGGCATAATACGCACCATCATTTCATTAGCTTGCCAAAATATTGAGGAGAAGAATGCAAGAAAGAGCCGATAGGCTGTAGTGGGATGTCTAATTAAACTTTAGTGTTGAAAGAGTATATGAATTCAAGAAAGACCCATTGTTGGCAGTAACGTAAACAGTTTTTTGTGGTTTCGTGTACTTAATAATGCAATTTCCTGGATTGTAAGAATTAAATTATGCGAGATACTATCCCGGTACAAGGTGAGTGGCCTCTTGCTCCAAGCTATAAAGTCTCTTTAAAGAGATCACTCAGCCTGTATGGGTCTGGCATGTCACCTTGGTTTGACATCAAATCGAGAGTTAAATAAGGCTGCGTTATGTCATGTTGGTTGTTCTATCTGTATTTGGATAGGTCTCTCCAAGACGTATAAACAGTGTCATGAGAGATAAAGCCTTAGCTGCGTTGATGATGACGAAACGTCAGCATAGCTCCACACATTGCAGTTCTGATATCGATTATGTATACGGTTCTAAAACGTGGATATTACAGAAGACGAATAAAAGAAAGCTAAATGCTGTAGAGATGTGATCTTTTTGTTCAACATGCCTGTCCATGCCATCAAACAAAGTAGTATATTACCGTGTCCAAACCGAGCACGTCGAGAGAACGAGTGATGGCAGAATGGCAAAAAAATTGAGAAAGGAAGAGCAGCAGTTGGTAAGACAGGCAGGCGAAAACCTCGATTGACCTACGAAAACACAGCATTGATGATACTGGAAAAATTTCACGTAAAAAGCACGAGGACCCCCTGGAGAGCATATGTAAAGAGGGTGATGTCAGTGGACAAGGTAAAAGATGTAAAGAAAAAATATGCTTTATTTTATTTTCAAACTGACAGTGTGGATATTGCTTAAAGTTTCCTTTTAATCACGAAGGTTTCAAATTAGTCACTGTCCTACATAAAGAACTGCACAAAATTTAGTTTTTTAATATCTATTTAGCGTTTTATAGTATTTATTTTATGATTATTAATATTTTGTTATTGTCAAGAATTGCTCACGTTGAATGTTTTTTTGATTTTGTAATACGTTTAATCAGCAAT
>JAATLQ010034169.1:0-21296 GCA_013421005.1 Heliconius erato x Heliconius himera
ACAGACAGACAGACAGACAGACAGACAGACAGACAGACAGACAGACAGACAGACAGACAGACAGACAGACAGACAGACAGACAGAGTTACTTTCGAATTTATAATATAGGTATGGATAGCTATTCCTTTTCATATTTTGAGAATTGATCGTAAATCATTTTGGCAACGTTTTGCAATCACATAAGGATGCTTTTTTGAATCCATCATAAGAAAGAATTCAAGGGTGCTTTTTTGATATTTCATTTTAATAGTTGCAACGAAGGTTAACTGATGATTATTATTAATTGATAATGTCTTAACGATTGTATTGTAATTTTTACCTTAGCATTTGTAATATTTATTTGTTTCTATCTACTGTCTTGAAAATTCTGCAGAAAATTTGGAAGTATAATATTTATATTTATAGGGCATGGCCGCTATGTTCAAGTTAATGACTAAATAAGATATTGTATATTGATATTTTACATGACCAATCAAAGCTTCTTTATATTTTTTAATATAAATAATAATAATTAAATAGAAATTTATTATTTCTAAGTCCAAGAAAAGAAGAAGCAAAAGCATAAACTATTGTTAATATTGTAAAGAAATAAAATAAAATATAAAATAAGTTACATCAAAGCGACCGCAATAGAAAGTCGGTCAAAGATTTTTTTAATACTACAAAAATTTGCTGTATTCGACTATTTAAGTTAAACTGTACACTCATTTTATTATGTCACAAGATGTTGATGACCAAATTGTTCATAATAAGTAAGCGCCTTACATAAACTTTGCAAATATCAAAATAAAAGAAAAACTCATTTTATATTGATGAATTTTTATTATTTCCATAGATTTTTTTAAGCTTCACGCGGTATCCTACACACAGCAAGGAGAACCTAGTGTTAAAACACTCCGTTCCCTATTTTCAGTCGGATTCTGGAGACAGCGTGTTGAGTGGCGAAACTGAACGCCGCGCTTTGCCACGACACCAGAGCGAAGAAATCAAAATATACATTAAAATAAATATTTCACTTCCTCGAGTGGGGATCGAACCCACAACCAGTTGGGTTTACAGTCAAACTTTGAGCCCCTGTGCCACGATTGCCCTCGACTGACATAGATAATTATAACAAATATACATTATCTATAATATTAAATAATATTTTAATTATTTCATTAAGAATCATATACATATACAAAATTTGGAACAAAAAATGTATTATAATATATTTTCTTCTGTCCAATATTACAAAATCACAATAGAAAGTTGATTTGATATACGATAGGTCTTCCTATTTCCGGAACACTATCACATACTCGTATGGCTCATCTTATTATATGACTTGATAATTACATTTTATATTATAATTATATATATTAACATTATTATTTATGACTGAATGTGTAAATATTTTCTTTTTTAAATACAGGCAGTACTTTTCATACAATCTAGTTGTTTAATAAAATTATATATGTACTACATAATACTACATAATGCTCTAAGGATATTAAGTTTTCGTTATTTAATACTTTAGATATTTTCTATACTTATAATCTTACTTGAAGATTATGTTGATATATGCATACACATACATTTTTTGAGAATTTGTAAATTTTCATAGAAACCGGAGTTCCTTGCAAAGTAGTATGCCACCACTTTCCTAATAATATTTAAATAATGATTATATCACAAATTATAACAAATTGAGGCCGGTCGTGGCGCAGCGGCACGAGGTGTGACTGCAAAACCGACTGGTTGTGGGTTCGATCCCCACTCGAGGAGATGAAATATTTATTTAAATTTATATTTCCATTTCTTCGCTCTGGTGTCGAGGTTAAGCGCGGCGTTGAGTTCTGCCACTCAACACGCAATGCCTCCAGAATTCGGCAGAAAGTGGCGAACGGAGTGTCTTAACACTAGGTTCCCTCTGCCTACCCTGCTGTGTGCGGGATATAGCGTGAAGCTAATTTAATTTAATTTTTTTTTTATAAACAATTAAGTCAAACAATGTAAATCACACACGTTTGATAAGTTAATATAAGCTCATACATAGAAATATATTTATATATTCATTTATCATATTAATTCGCGTAAACTTTTTTATCATACGTGCTTATCAAATTTTGTTACAGTTCTATATAGAGATAGTTAACTAAGTACATAATCGAAACTAAAATATCCTTTATTTAATTAGGTCATTACAAGCATTTTTAAATCGTCAAGTTATATAGATATGTCAGTTGTGTCAGTCCTACAGGTAAGTACCACAGGATTGGGAGGCATTTCTGCTGTTCTACATATTTAAAGTGACTAATTATTTAGCAAAAGCTCTACATTAACAATATAAGAAAATCTTAACATTTAATAAAAAATAATTATATGTTTAGTCATACTCTAATAACTATTGCATTACATATGCAAATTAATATAAAGTATATGAGACCTTTGTTCATTGTTCACTTTCTTCCTTGTGGCTCAACTTCCTGGCGCCGAGTCAAGATGAATCATGCTTTAGTTTCTTTTATAAGTTCTCTAATAAAAACAAACCTGAATTCATTCTGGCTGGTAACGTTTACGTGATTCGGTTATAAAATAGAGCACCTTTTTTTGTGAGATTTAAAATTACTTAATTTTACTTGATTTAGTAGTGAGGCCAGTCGTGGCGCAGTGGCACAAAGTGTGACTGTAAAACCGACTGGTTGTGGGTTCGATCCCCACTCGAGGTGATGAAATATTTACTTAAATGTATATTTCCATTTCTTCGCTCTGGTGTCGAGGACAAGCGCGGCGTTGAGTTCTGCCACTCAATACGCGATGCCTCCAGAATTCGGCAGAAAGTAGCGAACGGAGTGTCTTAGTAAACGTAGTGTCTTAGCACTAAGTTCCCTCTGCCTACCCTGCAATGTGCGGGATACAGCGTGAAGCTGATTTATTTTATTTTTTATTGAGTACTCGAATAGTTTTATCTGAAAATATTTTTATTTTTCAATACAAAATATAAAAGACTTTTATTGCATCAGATGCCGTTAATAGTAAAACTTTTAATATAATTCAAATATTCCATCACGCATGTGCCATTTACTTCTGGAATGTAGTATTGTATTCCGTATATTTATCTCAAGTATCTCTATATTCTTTTCATTGTCAAGGTGACTAAAGGCTTCTAAAATGGTTTTAATGGTTAAGCAAACGATTTGAAAAATTAGGCGTTATTTACAAGAAAACAGTTTGTCGTCATACAGTTCTATTTTAAAACGACGTTATGAGGAGTTGTGTCATTTCTTTTTTTATGGAAAACGACAAGGCAAACGAGCGTGCGGGTCACCCGAGCGAGCTACAGGTGCGTTGCCGGCCTGTAAGGTGGGTTGGGCGCCGGAGCCCGGTATTACCTGATGCGAAACGCAGTGTATAAAGCCACTACTTAACGCCGGTTTTAAATGCCGGGGGTGGTAATGATCCGGTCGAGTCTGCTCATGCGTGTTGTCATTGCTGGCGACGTGACTCTACCACACGTACTTTAGTCGCCTCTTACGACACCACCAGTACCAGGATGATTCTATTCTAGGCCGAGATCACACGGATTTAATCTCTAGATAGATCTTTCATTACATTCGAAATTCAAAAAAGTTATAATGTCTTATTATCTGATTTATTGGCCTTACTTAAAAAAGTTATTCCAATTTTAAAATTACAAAAAAAGTTTCTGTCCTATTGATATTTAAAAAAAATCCAGTCAAGTATGAGTCGGACTAGCTCACCGAGGGGTCCATACCGCCTTCATGATTTTTTTGGTAAATGAGAAATACAACTAATAAAAGTTAACAAACTTAGGTTTGCGGCAATATGCACTCATTTTGTATGAAATGAACTGCAATTACTTGTTTGTACTGCAAGTATTGATTTCTAATTTCATGTTTTCTGGTCTACGGTAAACATCCGGTTTTGATTAAGCGGCATTCGGCGGCGACTCATTTTGCCTGAAACAAACTATTATTATAAATAAATAATAAAAAACATTTTATTCTATGAAATAACTAAAAAGTTTCACTTTACGGTATTTTTTCTTTATTTATATTGTAAGTTCTCATTTCGTGCCAAATTTCATAACTGTAGATCCACGGGAAATAACCTATTCTCGAGATTTCCAGATAAATGGTTTTAACAGATGGGGAGACGGACAAGAAAATGATCCTATAATATATAATAGTATGTTCTGTTTTATTAGTTTTGAAGTACAGAAAGCCTGAAAATAAAAAAACAGTCAGAAAAGTTCACATGTAAAAGTAATACATTTTTTTGGAAAGTATTTTTTATATATTAAAAAAATTAATAAGTTATATTTTATAATGTTGTTTATAGGTTGACATAAATTAAGAACCCAAAACCATGTGTACCATGTGCACCATAACTAAACTTAAAAGCCATACCTCTTTGCAACATTAAGCAATTTTCTTACGATTATTCCCAAGAGAAATTGAAGTACAATAATATAGATAAAAAACATCACTTTCATCCATAGCACGTGCGCGAGTATGTGAAGTCTTCGTATCAATAATATCTAATGGCAATTTTTTAATTTGTTTAAAATTCTACTAAGGTTAGTTTTTCAGCTTCACTCTGCATCCCATATATAGGCAGTCAGAGGGAACCTAGTGTTAAGACACTCCGTTCTTCATTTTTCGCCGCATCATGAAGGCACTTCGTGTCGAGTTCATCATCATCGTTTTAATTTTTTCTTTTCTGTCAGTGGGAGCCCACAACCTGTCATACACTCCTATCCCTATGTCACGTCTGGCCTCCATTAAATTTGGTAAAAAATAAAAAATACCTAACTTGGTTTAATCGTTAAAATTATGGCTTCGAATTCGACTTACAATTTTGTCTGATGAAAAGTGATAGGTTTTGACAATCAGTACGCAATACTTTTAAATGGGTTGCTAGCGGGCAATGAACCTCGCAACCTTGTTAATATTTCGATGAATATTAAAGATAAAAAGAGAAACAGCTAATGCTATGATTTTTTTATACTTGTAATTTCGAGTACAGTTATGTCCATAAGTAGACTCGTTATGTAACTAATCACTTTTTTTTCTTTTTTTTTATAGGCCATCGTGGCACAGAAGTGATGTGAAGGGTGAAGGGTGTGACTGTTACGCGACGGTTCTGATTTCGATCCTCACCCAGGGGAATAAATTATTATTTATATATTCAGCAAGGCTTGACACTAGGTTCCCTTTGCCTACCTGGAGTGCTTACCTGCTGTGTATGTGCGGGATACAGCGTGATACTAATTTTACACTTGTAATAAATGTGAATATAATGGTTATATTTAGTAATTCATTCATTTATAAGAAGGTGTGATAAAAATGTTTTAAAATGTTGGACAGGTGCGTTTTTTTTAAGAAATTCGGGAATCTTTTGTTTCGATTAAATAACGGTGTACATTACAATAAAATACGTTGTTGGAATTTAATCAATGGACAACAATAGACTTATGTAATGATAAACCCATTGTTTGTATAAATTTAGGTTATTTATTGAACAATGACTGAGTTAAAGTGGCATAAAGTGTGACTGTAAGCGCAACATATTGTGGGTTCGATTCTCACTCGAGGAAATAAATTTTTGAATATTTTTGCATTTCTTCAATCTGCTATTGAGGCAAAGTGTGGCGTTGAGTTACGCCACTCAACACGCAATGCCTCCAGAATTCGGCAGGAAATGCGAAAACGAGTGTCTTAACACTGTTACATTAATGCTGTGTGCGGGATACAGCGTGAAGCTGAAAAAAATACTATATAGTGGAGTGTATAGTGCAATTAAGAAATAACAAGTTAGTATGGTGTAAATAAATTTTGATTTAAAATTGTACCCTTATGTCAACGATAAGCAATTTTTAATCACAAGTCGTGATTTTTTTTATTACGTATATATTATTATAAAGTTGCCAACGTGACGTTTAAAATGAAACATGAACATAATGTTTACTAGTAACTTATGTTTATCTCGAAAAAAAAAATGTCTATACCACGATATAGTAACAATTCAAAATTTTACTAAAAATATGGCGCAGGGACACAAAGTGTGATTGTAAAACCGAAGGGTAGTGGGTTCGATCCCCACTCGAAAAGATGAAATATTTACTTAATTTTATATTTCCATTTCTTAGCTCTGGTGTCGAGGCAAAGCCCGGCGTTGAGTTCTGCCACTTAACACGCCATGCCTCCAGAATTCGGCAGAAAGCGGGGAACGGAGTGTCTTAACTCTAGGTTTCCTCTACCTACCCTGCTGTGTGCGGGATACAGCGTGAAGTTTTTTTTTTTTTTTATATATATTTCTTAAAATATATTCTTACTACTCAGCACATAATATCTCTAAGTTTTACACATATCTCGGAAGCAAATTATGAAGTAAAGTCATTACTCGTTTCTTCTTTTATAGTAATACCTTCTTCTTAAAATTCGATAATATTATAACATCTAATATGTAAAAACCAAAAGAATCGTGCGTTAGAATACAATATTTATTAAGATTATTGTTATCGAAATGGCTATTGAGCTATTGAAGTGTTTTATTGTATAATATCAGGTACCCGCTATTATATTAAAGTATCTTTACTTTTTTATTTATTACATTACATTATTATTCGTAACCATTATTAATATTATACAATGTAACTTCCTTTCTGTATTATTTTTGTAACCTACTAATGCTTTATAAAGCCTTTTTTTAAAGATTTTTGATTTGACATTTTATATGTCAAGAAAAAATATTTTAAAGATATTTTTATTTTATTATTTATGCGGAAAGACTGCATTACTTGTATAGTTAGAGATAATTTAGTTTTCTATAATAGTTTTTTAGTACAAATATAAATTGAGGCCAGTCCCGGCGCAGGGGCACAAAATGTGACTGTAAACCCGACTGGTTGTGGGTTCGATCCCCACTCGAGGAAAAGAAATATTTATTTATATTTATATTTTCATTACTTCGCTCTGGTGTCGAGGTAAAGCGCGGCGTTGAGTTCCGCCACTCAACACGCAATGCCTTCAGAACTGGGCGGAAAGTGGGGAACGGAGTGTCTTAACACTAGGTTCCCTCTGCCTACCCTGCTGTGTGCAGGATACAGCGTGAAGCTGATTTGATTTTAATTTTGTTTAGTACAAATATTGATACAAATGTAGTGCATCAATATAAAATAGTAAAAAAATATAATCTAAGTTTTGTAATGATCATATAAAAATTATTCCTAATAAAGTATCTGTTTAGACAAACATAAAAAAAATAAGATAAAATTATTTTATCCAACATTGTTCTCAAGCTTTAAAATAGCGATTACTTTGCAACCCACGCTATGTGATGTCAGCGTTCACGAGAACGAAAGTGCATGCGCATCTTAAACATTCTGGGCACATCCTGTATATCTGGAGATCTACTTAAATGTTTATCGAGCTGATTTTAAATTTTAATACGACAGAAGAGAGTGAGCCAATGAACACTAAATAAGATTAGGAAAATTGATTACGCTATGTAAAGTATCTATGCAGTAGTCAGAGCGCAGAGCCACAAACGTGTGATTGTATCAAGTCAGTTGTGGGAACCTCGCACTCGGGGGATTGGATTATTATATTTTTATTTCTTCGCTTTAGTACCAATTGGGGAACGGAGTGTCTTAACACTAGGTTCCCATTAGTCAAGATGCAGCGTGAAGCAAAAAAAAAAGAAATGTTAATTACCTTTATATAAGCACTTCTGCCTTGTGAGACATGTTAAATATGTGAAAATCGTCTGTATTGCCATGTTTTAGGCCTATCCTTAGATCTCCAGCCGCACTCCAGTCACGACGCGCACACGGCCGTCAATAAGTGCATCTAACCGTGATCAAATGATGTAATACTTCCGGTGGGTATTACCTCACGTCTGGGCTCGGAAGCCCGATGGCTCGCTCCCATTCTTTCAGTTGGTTCAGTGAAAGGGTCCTCCGATATACTTTTACCCTTCCGAAGCGCCGGCGGGTGCTTGCCTCTAGTCGCTCTCTTATAAATTCGGTGAAAATACAGCGACAACACATTACAAATTCGGCGGCTGTAGCAGTCGGCCGTCAGTGTCGTTAACAGTTTTGTGTTTCTCTTGTATATAGTGGTTTAGTTTCGACAACGACATCTAAGTTTATATAAGCATACGAAATGAAATTCACGGTGAGTGCGGGTTCAGTGCGATTATAAATATATATAATTGGAAATGTGCGCCAAAAAGGATTTTGATCTTATCTTCTAAATGAATGTTTTAATGGCATAAAAAAACAGATTCTTATATTTTGTTTCAATTAATTTTGTAAATACTTAAAGAAATTAAATTAAAGTTTAATTAAAAGCTTTTTGAAATTAAATTTTAATTTTTTAATAAATAATTTTATACATAACCTATTTATTAAAATTAAAATTGGATGTATTTGTAAAACTAATCTAATTCCTAATCACTTTCATATATTTAAAAATGATGTACAAAATTATATCATGTACCTAAATCATGCAAAAATATATGTAGTTTTTTTTGTTTAAGTAAAAGCGGTAAAAGTGAAATTAAATTTATAATGGCTGGTATAATCTTAAACATTGCCATGCGGGTCGGCTTTTATACGTGTGGTAGAAAACAAGTTTTTCGATTCCCAGAGTAATTTGCATTAACGAAAGTAAAATTGGATTTGAATAAAATTTCTAAATGTTTAAAATCAGCTTCACGCTATATCTCGCGCACAGCAGGGTAGGCAAAGGGAACCTAGTGCTAAGACACTCCATTCCCCACTTTCCGCCGAGTTCTGGGGGCATTGCGTGTTGAGTGGCGGAACTCGACGCCGCGCTTTGCCTCGACATTAGAGCGAAGAAATGAAAATATAAATAAATATTTCATCTTCTCAAGTGGGGATCGAACGCACAAACAGTGAATTTTACTTTTTTTTAATTTTTATAATTAAAAAATATATGATTATTATATACAACTTATGTATTCTATTTCCATCCACAGGTGATTTTCGTAACTCTGTTGAGTATATCTACATCATGGGCTATAAAGGCAAAAAAAGAGGAGCTAAAAGATAAAAGGGAAGCTGCTTCTGGAAGTTATTTACCCCCACATGGCTCATCTAGTCATAGTTATCAAGGACCTGCCTTAAGTCAAGAAGATGCTAACGCTATAAGTATCGGTGCCGGATACAGCATTGGAGGCGCTAAACCTAGTTACAACTTCCTAACTCAAGGTTCAGGTCAACCATCGTACCAAGTTCAATCAGAGGGTCTTCCAGCCAGTGGTCACGGAACCATTCAACTTGCACCTATCACTTTACAACCGAGCCAACCAGGTCTTATTTCTAATGACCTCTCTCAACTCATGAGTCAATTATCTCATGGAATTAATTCTGGGGCTATTGCCATACCTTCATCTGGCCAGGGTGCCATATATCAATTCGCTGGGCAAAGCGGTCACAATGGCCAAGACTTGAGTGCACCTCAGTTTAGTTATGGAAGTCCTAAATTACAACAGTATAGTTTTGGTGAACAGTCAAGTCAAGCCGGTCAAATAGTCCCTGCTTATGCATTTGGAGCTAAAGGCCTCAGTAGCTATGGATCTACAGGACCTGTTCTATTTTCACCTGAATCTACCGCTAGCCAGCCGGCTTTGAACTATGCGGTACCTGCTTCTGGTCATTCTTACGAAGGTGCTGCTCTTCCTCTAGGAGACTCAGGTCATTCTTATGCTGGACTTTCTTTGGGAGGTTCAGGTCAGTCTTCTCTCGGAGGATCATTAAAATCTTTAGGTGGCTATGTTGCACCAGGGAAGTCGAGTCAGTTCAAGCCTTCGACTTTCTTAGGTGCTTCAGCACAAAGCGAGGCAAGTCATAATTTATTAGGTCATTCTAATTCTTATGGAAGTCCATCTTTTGCTGCCTACCAGTCAGCTGGAGGTCATGGCGGAGCATCGCTGGGATCTTCTGGACATGCTTACAGTTTCCCTTCTTTGTCAGGTCTTAGTGCTGCTGGTAGTCCATCCAAACAGGTCGCTTATTTACCACCTAAAGAAGGATATGGTTCTTTTGAATCTATTGCATCAGCATTCTCTGCAAGTGGTCAAATGGCTCAACCTGGAACTACATACGGATCACCCTCAGCTTCTTACTCCGCAAGTAACATTCATGCAGCTTCAGCTCCCAGCCCTGCATATTATGTATCATCAAGCAAACATTCAGCACCTAGTTTTGGATCAGGAAGCTCATCCTACAGAGGTCCTTTATCTAGCCACAGTTCTTTTTCCTCGGGTCATAGTTCCATACCATCTGGTCCGAAATACAGTTTCGGTGGACACAGCAGCTCTCGCTTTGGGCCTCCTAAAGATGCTCAGGGCTCATACAGTGAATCATCCTATAACACCATAAAATATAGCGAGGAGCTTAAGCCTAGATTTAATCAATAATTAAATTTGATTCTTATTAGCTTAAAAAAAATTAATGAGCGCATGAAATAAAGGCTTAAAATACACTCTCAGTATTACAGTTGTGGTATTAAGTATATGGTCCAATTTCTAACTTTCCTTGTGTTATAAAGTGTAAACATGTGTTAGATATGTGAAAGAGAGCTTTCTTTTTCACAGACGCGCCGTAATTGTGACAGCGTGTTCATATAATGTAAGCATTTATAAAACGAGTTTAATGTAGATCGAAAATTACTGAGAGTAGTTGACGATTATTTATTATGAAGTTACTGTGAATATGATGTGAATTTGCTGTAAATAATTTTAGATATAAGATTGTTTATTTATTGTCTATAAATAGATTTACTGTTGTTGTTATCTTTTTAAATAAAACATTTGTAAAAATTCTGTAGTTTTTTTCTTGTTCTAAAATATTTATTATTTATATGTTTATTATTACAATAAAAGTGAACATGAAATCGTTGTATGATAGTTATTCAATCTATCATTGTCGGTTTCATTTATAGGAAAGCAAGGAATAAGATAATTATGTCAAATACGTCATTCTCATTTAAAATTCATCCCAGTTGGATTTATTTTACCATATTTAAATGTGATATTACATTTAACTATAACGTATTATAAATAATTAAAAATTTTGGTGTAAAAGTCATAACTCCGCTAATTTAAATAAGAACACTTGGTAAAGTAAATGAGGCCAGTCGTGGCGCACAAAGTTTGACTGTAAAATCGACTGGTTGTGTGTTCGATCCCCACTCGACGAAATGAAACATTTATTACATTTATATTTTCATTTCTTCGCTCGTGACGAAGCAAAGCCCAGCGTTGAGTTCCGCCACACAACACACAATGCCCCCAGAACTTGGCGGAAAGTGGGGAACGGAGTGTAAAACACTCCGTTCACCACACTAGGTTCCCTCTGCCTACCCCGCTGAGTGCGGTATACAGCGTGAAGCTTATTTATTAAATTAGTAGCATAGATTTAGTAAATTATACGTATCTACAATAAAAAATGTATTTAAATTGAGTAAACAATCAAAGTGTTACGATTTATTCATGTCGTCCACGGTTGACGGCGCATGTATCTCAGTGAATGCGCCCACTTCCGAACGCCGTGTTACATAATGAGCTTTTTTTTGGTGCTAGGCAACGTTTTTATTTCCTTTAAAGATTGAAATTAAATTTAAATGAGAAACAGCAACCGGAACTGCAATATAGAGCTGTTACAGCAAGATTAATGATTATATAGTTCTTATATAATGTTTTAAGCGATTCTAGGATGTAAGTGGCTATTTAAAAGTCATTGTTAGAGAAATATTTTAAAAATTATATTTGAATTGGGTTTTAAAAATGCTTTTATGGCTGTTTTTAAAAAAAACGTATATATAAAAACTCAGCACATATGTGTATAGGTTTTATGAAAAACTTTTTTCTCTTTTAGTTCCATGTCTCCCTTATATCTTTGTTTTTTAATTTTTAATTTTTTTGTATAAAACTCGTAAAACTGGTCACAGAATCTATTAAGTCTCATATGTATAATTCTAATAATTTCAGTCCGTCCGTATGTAAAGTTACTGTTACATACGAACGGACAGATGGACTGGCAAACATTTTTTGTCATTCATCCGGCTATCGAATTCTAAAAGATTTCGCTTATAATATTTTTTGATTTACATCATAGGATCTCAGAAATGAAATCGGATCGTCATCAGACAGCTCCGCTTAAATGTGCCACAATAATAAGTCTCAATAACTACTGTAATATTAAATATCTCTTATATTTTATAACTTATAATAATTGAGACTCAAGGATTGAAGTCCAAGGGTGGACGTGGACTTGGACGGTTTTCAAAGAAGCGCGGGTTCAAATCCCGCTACGTTGAATTTTTTATACGTTTAATCTTAATAAGATTTTTTTCCTAAGTGTGGAGTAACACTTTAAAAATATGTAATGACTATTTAATATTTATACTAATGTACATTTTTATTTTATTTATGGACGTCTATACTTTTTAAGCGAAAGAGCTTTTTTTGTTTAACGTGTTAATTTTAGAAACTATTCGTTTGAATTGAAAAGAAATAATAAGCAGGATTCTTTATTTATAGCACACATTTTGATTTAATTTAACTGACTATACCTGCGGTCTTAGACATCACGGGCACTCAAAATATATATTGTATCAATTCCAAAAACGAAACCTATAATCGCTATTATCAATAACATTAACACATCTACATTATTTCTAAATAAGTATTTACATAGTATTTGTACCTACTTAGAAGTATTCTATGTTTATAATATAATGTAACTCGGTTAAAAAATTCTATTAGTTAAGTTGAAAAACCTTATTAGTTAAGTATGTATGTGCTTTTCTGTTGTCTGTGTGAGGAATACGAAATGATATTAGTATTATTTTACATTTTGATATTAGATATTACTTATAATATAATATATTAAACACAACATATTTAATGTCATATGAAAATAAACTTATGTTCAATTTTAATAAGTAAATATGTTTATATGTAAATTATATATTAATAAAAAAATAATAATTTTTACTTTATAATCCCTTCCGTTAGCTTCTTTTTATTTAATAACACATTATATTGGGATATTTCTAATTTAAAAGTAACTTACAGTATTTTGAAAAATTTTACTTAGTTTTATCGGATTTTGATGACAGCTCCATCTATACAGTGAACCGTAAACTACACGTTTAACAGTAGTCAATTGGAACTAACGTAATAAATAATATACTTTCCAAATCATAGATGACGTTTGATATTTCAAAATAGATAATGGAATTATTACAATTAAAATTTAAAAAAAATAAACTAAAATAAATATTATATTTAGTTACAGCATGTAATAAAAAAAATCTTTTGTCAGAAGTGTGTATACTGTCATAATTAGGAAAAAGTTATTTACTATAATTTTTTGTATGCTTGGTGATCGTTGATATCTTTTACTCTAATATTGGCTTACTTCGCTTTTATGTTAGTTGTGTTATTTTTATACCTGAAACATCATTATATCAAATATAATAGATGACAACGTCGCCTTTATTTCCCTTTGTTTGTTCAGACGCTAGAAAATGTGTGCTTACATTTACATTATTAATTAATTATAAAAAAAATATATAGAAAGTATCGTTATTTTAAAAAAAAATCAAAAACTTCCGATTGTGCATTGGAGACGTATTGGGCGCTCAAAATAAAATAAATAATACTTATGTGTGTTTTCTCTTAAATGGCAGACTTATTTTTCCTGAGAGTTAAGTGTAGCATAGAGTATATATACCAATAGAATAATTAAGTAAAAAAGTTAAAATGTACTTAGTGAAAAAAAAAAACTATTAACCTTACTGACCAGCTGTTTTGAAAAATTGTATAATATACCTAAAGATATAATGGTATGTGTTATCTGTGTGTGGCTGTGTAAATATGACGTTCTTGCTATTAAAATGCAAAGAATCTATTTGAAAAAAATATAAAATAAAACAAAAAGGTTTTAATGAGCGTTAAAGAGCATGAGTGTAGAGGGGTAGTTTAGAAATTACATAGTTTTTTTATATTTTATTTTCAGGATAGTTCATTTATTAGAGAATACCTACTCGTCCTGAAATGAGAGTCAGTCAGTGAATGTAATATATTTTCATTAAATATAAAATAAATTAATATACATAATAAATTATAAGTTTTCAAAGATGTCATAGTATATAAAATTCTTTATATGTAATACTCGTATTTCTTATATAATGGCTTTATGCTGTCATTAAAATGATTAGTCTATGTAACTTTACTACCTACTAGATTACGGTGCGTGATACGCAAAGTATTATAAAGTTGTCGTAATAAAAAAAAATCTTTTAAGGATCGATTAACATTTTTTTCTAGCCTTCACTTATGCTGTGTAAAATGAATTTAAGAAATGTTCCAATCATAATTAAGAAACAATAAAATAATTATCATTGGATATATGACTTTCGATAAGCTAAATATGTAATGTTTAAACTAAAATTGAAAAGAAAACGAAGTGGTGAATGTGATCAATATTTCAAATATTTACATATAGCTAAACATAAGTAAAACACAAATATATCGCGAAGGCGCTAAAATTAAATTGAGACACTCACATTGTGTATGTAGTGGTTATAAATTACGTGTAAAGTAATTTAAGCACATTGATGGCTAATGGAAGGTGTAGCTAATACGATCAGCGCGTTTCCGCAATAATGCAGGAAACTAACGCTCTCACAGAAACTGGATCTGTTACGATACAGGACAAAGACCTGACGATCACTTCCCTGTGTACTTCCATCTGGACCTAGAGGAAAGTTGCCTTTGCCGTTCATATAAATACATGAACTTGATATTCAGAAACACTTTTCCAAGCACATTGGTGAATAGAGCACTTTTACTTTCATCGAGAAATGTAATTAGACACTATGGTGCATAAAGGACTTTTTGTGAGTATACAAAGAAACTGCTCTATTAGCATTACGTTACGTATTTCATAATATTTGTTTGACCCCGCAATACATTAACAGTACGGTCGAGTAACAAGGAGCTGATTGATCGTTTTGAACGCCTTTTCTGATTTTGCTGTGATGGATTGTTGAACTCGTTATTCATTTCAGATGTTTATGGCTTTCGCCGCGATCGCTCTCGCCAGTGAAATTGAAGATGCTGAACAAAAGAAGAGGGGAGCGGGGAAGGCTAACGCTCTAAACGCAATACCGTCGGGAGCACAAAAGCCAGACTATAGCTATAATATTTACCCGCAAAACTCAAACCCACAGAGTGGCCCCAGTCAACATTACCAGACTTCCGTATCAAACTTTTACCCCAGTCAATCTTCGGGTCAATATTATACATCTGGTAATACTGCTGATGCTGCAACTTCTCACTCGTCCCAGCCATCTCACAGTGGTCAATCACATTTCGTACCTATTAATTTCGTACCCAATCCCGGTTATCAAACTAAATATCAAATTGTGTCTCCGAAGGCTGGCAACGTATTAACAGTTATACCATCTCCTGCAATCCAACCAGCTCACATGTTACAATACACCAATCCATTTTATGCATCTAATTCAAATAATCACGTTACTTCAGGTTCTTTACTGGGTCCTCTAGGTCACGGTCCTTTTAGTTTTGGTTCGAGCTTTCATCCTTTATTGAGCGGTTCTATTATTGGTCAACCATCTGCTATGGTAATGATTCCTCAGCCACACGGTTCAATATATAATAATTTGATATATCCGAGCACAGCTTCAAATTTGTATAACTACTATCCATCGAATTCACAAGGTCAGGCTAAATATGCTTATACCCCTGGACCAGTACAACCAATATCAGCACAAGCGAATGAATACGAAAAAGTCCAAACATCTCAAAGTATCTCTAAAGACGAAAATGGATCTCTACAAAACTCTGATTACATATCATCTTCAAACGTTAATTCTGGATATAACGGACACAATTCTTATTCTAAAAATTAGTATTTAATATTTTAACACTAACTTTAACTTGTTATTTTATAGTAGTTGAATTTGTTATCGTATTATTTAATGAATGTTGTTGTTGAAATGTGTAATATTGTGTAAATAATAATAAATCAATGTTAATTTGACTGTATTGTTTCTTATATGCCTATTTACTTTTTTGAAATCTTTAACCTACATTTTCTATACTATAAATACTATTTTTTTTAAATGTATAAAAAAAATCTTGACTAAAACTACTTTAATAATATTAAATGATGACCTTCTTTTACTTATCGAAAATGTTATTGGGACAACAAACTTTAAGATCTCATGCATGTGTAATTTCGACACAAATAAAAATCATTTACGGTGTTTATGATTATAGATAATAAATAAAAGATAAATTAAAATTATTTAGCGTTTTAAAGATATTTTTCTTAAAAATAACACAGTTTTTTGTAGTAATGAGTAGGTACATAACATGGGTTTTTCTCACCGTCTATGTTAAGACGTTATATGGTTTTCAAATGTGAACCACATTCCGAGTTAGTAGTTAGTAGTTTGATAACTACTTATAACATTTTAGAAGCCTAATCATGATTCATTAAGTTTCTAAAATGTTAAGTTTTTTCTTAGTTTACACTGTATCCAGCATATATTAGACTGGGCAGAGGAAATAAGAATAGAGTGTTAAGATATTCCGTTCCTCGCTTTCTGCCCAATTTTCGAGGTATTGTGTGCTGAGAGGCGGAACTTAACGCCGCATTTCATATTGTTACTAGCTGCACAGCGATTAAATATAAATAAAAGATTTAATATTCAAGACGTAGATATTTTTCATTGTTACTATAGGTAATTTGTAAATGTTATTGTGAAATATAGATATAAAATATTTTAATTTTGTCTGTGCCTAACTGAACTCCATTTTATATTTCTTAAAAGTCTACTATAGTATTTTTAATATTATATAATAGTAGTCTCATTTTAGCAAAAACCAGTTGAAAGAAATGGTAATTAACCCACTCATGTAAGTAAATATTAACTGTAGTTTTAACACACTAAGCTTTAAAGGTCAAACTTAATGGACAGTTTGTAAAATAATTATGTTTTAATTTTTAACTGCAACGTAATATAATATCTTAGATCTTAACTTTATGTGTACATTTATATAATGTAATTAATATTCTAAATATAACTTATATTTGAATGATTATTAGACATAGTTAAAAAAACACTTTAATATAAATAAATGAGTGGATCACTGTGTTGATATGTAATTTCTAAGTAGCAATGGCTAGTATTGTTAGTAGACTTTTTTTAGTTTCACCCTTTTCTCCGCATATAGTAGTTTCACTTTTCGCCCTATTTATAATATAAGACGTTTTCTGTTAATTTGCTTAATGTTAACGCCATGTTTTGTTTACCAGAACAGACAAGTAAAAATAATTTATTTTCTCGAATGAGAATCGAATACACAACAGTATTGCTTACTGTAAGATGGTGTTCCATTGCACCACGATAGACTTAATTCCGGAATTAATTTAAAGATAAAATATTTATTATTACCCTAACAAAAATAACAAAGTAACATGTATAATTTTTTTTGTATAAATAAAATATTTCCCTATTCCTAATTACAGATTACATAAATATATACATACAGCTTCATGTTGTATCCCGCACATAACAGTAGGTTCCCTGTTGTGTTGAGACATTCTGTTCCCCACTTTCCGGCGAATATTTCGAGGCATTGCGTGTTGAGTGGCGGAACACAACGCCGTGCTTTTGCCTTGGTGCCAGAGCGAAGAAATAAAAATATTAATAAATAATAATTAATTCCGCCGCATGGCGGTCGCCATGTGGGGCACATGACGTCATGCACCATTACTGCCTGCGCCATTACATAAATACTCGCAATTATACAGTTATAAATAAAATAAAAATTTTGACATGACGTTAATATGCATTCCTATGGGTCAATAGAGGTTTATCTAAACAAGATTGTAAGAACATCTTCTGGGTGTGCGCAGTGAAAGGAGGCGTTTGCTAATTGATCTCGTAATATTTGTATCATTTATGAATTTCGTAATAATTGATTTTATTATTGGAATATAGGATGAGTTTAGTACTACGTAATTTTTTTATTAGGTTTATCTATCTACACACGCATTCATGGGCTTGAACTTTAACTTTGAACAAATATACTCTTGTAAATGTTGATTTTTTTTTATTTTTCCATGCAATTTTTTTGTTTGTAAAATTTCTGCGATGGGCACCAAACTATTTTGGGCTGAACACGGATTATCCGCACCCCCTATTCCAACCCATGAACCATTCAAGCCCATGTATACATTATACACACAACAGTGTTATACACACTGTACACACAACAGTGTTATACACACTGTTGTGTGTATAATGTGAAATATACTTGAATCATACAATATGAGGTATTTAGTCCTGGATTATCTGAATATAGTAACGAAAGTAGTAGGTTGAAACATTTATTATATTTTAAATATCAAATTTCTGTGATCTATGGAATTTTCATATATTATTTTTGATTTTCACCTAAGGAATCCAATTTTTCACTTTTCGTCTAATTTCAAGACCTGGTGTGTTGAGCTCGCGCCACGCTTCTTCTTGCTAGGATGGAGAAATAATCGAGTAGAGTCAAGTTTTATCCTAGTGAGATAGAGTTCCTTCGATTGAGTTTATTTTTACAAAACAAAATAATATAACGCATAAGAATATAATATATTATATAATATACTAATGTTTGAATATCTTTTATCTATATACTCATTTAGTATCATTATATTCTATTAAAATCTTTAACACAGCTCTTTAGGGCAAGTCGTGGTAGTTAAATTAATCATGATTAACTACGAGATATCTCTTATAACTGCTCTGGAATCTACAAATGACTTGTGAATTGAGAAAATTAAGCCCTTTTCTTTTACGTAACTGTGTTTATAAAGAAAGGTACTAAAGTTGTTTCTCAAATTAGAATACCTCATAAGAATTAGTGAACAAAATGAGTGAACAGCGAGTGTCAAGTCACTCTGTTCGCGGCTCATTGTTCGCCGCCATTGAGCCGCTATGAGTTAAATAATAACTATTGATGACGTCATAGCTGCTCTTATTCTGGTGGTATTGTTAGAATAACTGTTATTATAATATTATTTTTGTATAACTACTTAATATTGTATTTCTTATTTTTTTTCAGCTTGACGCTGTATCCCGCACACAGCAGGGTAGCCAGAGGGAACCTATTGTCAAGACACTCCGTTCCCCACTTTCCACCGAGTTCTGGAGGCATTGCGTGTTGAGTAGCGGAACTCAACGCCGCGCTTGGCCTCGACACCAGAGCGAAGAAATGAAAATGTAAATGTATATAAATATTTCATTTCCTCTAGTGGGGATCGAATCCACAACCAATCGATTTTACAGTCATATTTAACTTGGAAAGAGACTGATTGTAGACGATGCGATGGTTTCTTGTTTATTATATATATGTACATATTGATATGTTTAAAATAACTTAAATTATGTAGCTGAAAAAAATTATTTAATTAAAGTTAATGACCATTTAGCTAGGTTATGTGCAATTTTCTAATAGCTAAGTGAATGACCTATTAGAAACTTATATAGTTCGTTAAAGTATCGTTTAAAATCTCTAGATTTCAACTTGTTTTCATTTAATTTTACTGCGTTTAAACTATTTGTGTATAAAAAATTGTTATTCTATGTAGTTTTCTTTTATTTAGTAGTAGCAAAATACAAATCAATGAGTAGTGTGGCCTTGAGTTGAGCCAGTCAACACGCTATGCATTGAGAATTCGGCGGCAAGTGAGGAACAGAAGTCACTTACTGAGAACGGAGTGTCTTAACTCTAGATTTCCTCTACCTACCCTGTTATATGCAAAATACTGCATGCAACTAAAAAATATATACAAATAAATAATGTACGATAGATGGTAGCACGGAAAATGATCTTGTCAAACGGATACACGCGGTAGGAGGTAGAGTATTACCGGGGAGCTAGATACTATAAAAACAAATTACTTTCATACATACGAGTATGTATGTATTTCCGTCGTTACGTCATTATCTGGCATTGAGTGAGCTTTATAATATCTATTATTTAAAAGGGATTATCACGTAAGCTCTTTTTATGTCATTATGTTGAGATATTATTCAATAGAATTTAGATTTGACAGATGTTTGTATGCATGTTTTATATCAATAGTTACTCACTCACTCTATGTTATATATATATATATATATATATATATATATATATATATATATATATGTGTAATACAGAACTCAGAATTCGGCAGACTTCTTCTTCCTGCCTACCGTGCTACGCACAATACGGTAAAAAGCTTAAAGCTTAAGCTTAGAAGGTTGCTTTATATTTAAATAAATATATTAATGTTGTTAATTTTTGACAATTTCCGACATCGACATCTGTTTGCCATGCTTCGGCAAGAGCTTTTTCCAAATTTTTCAAGCATCCCTATCCCTTACAGTTTGGTCTTTGATATAGCGGCTATGTGGGTATATAGCGGGTATCATTTTCGCATCTTCTAAATTGGCGACGATTTCATAATGAATATAATTAATGTCAAAATAAGACAGACAAGCTTATTTTTAGCTCTCGTATTTTACGAAAATTATAAGACGTCATAGATACACAAGTAAACCAGTTTTTTAGTATCACGCAAACCAGGGTAGTCAGTTGTACCCTGGTAACCCAGCATAAAGACGATCCCTTCCCATTAAGACGCTTCTGTTTCTCACTTTCCGCCGAGTTCATGAGGCATTGCGTTTTGAGTGGCGGAATTCAACGACCCACTTCGCCTCGCTGTCAGAGTTAAATAAAAATATTAAATATTTTATTTTTTCGAGCAGGCATCGAACTTCGCTTCAATCGGTTGTGCTCCGTGCCACGACTGGCCTCTACACCCTATTGTACAATTTAGAATAAAAACGTAAAATTTAAGCCATATAGTTAACTATTTATATATACTTTACACTTAGAAAATGCAACAAGAACTAAATTTAGTTTCTTAACTAACAATATTATAACACTTCTTATCAGTCTATTGATTTGAATTCTCTTAACAATTACTTTTCTACTTCTCCTGTGCGACTAGCCGAATCCAATAAAATTCTATGTCTTCAAAAACTGGCTCAGGCCACCCAGCCTAACTGTGATCCTTTTGCTTTCCATGAAGTGACAGTAGCAGATGTTAGGAAAGGCATCGTATCCATTTCCTCTAAAGCGGTTGGATCTGATAACTTGAGTCGTGACATGTTGCTGC
>JAATLQ010034170.1:5527-21307 GCA_013421005.1 Heliconius erato x Heliconius himera
AGACAGTAAAAATATTTTGTCTGTACATTTAGTAATTTTGACTGAAATGGATAGAGGGACACTTAAAAAGACTAATAGAAAGCAAAAAGATTTTTTTTGAATTTCTTGTCTGTCTGTCTGTCTGTCTGTCTGTCTGTCGACATATTGTTGTCCGCATTTTTCTCTGAAACTACTGAACCGATTTACTTGAAAATTTCACCAATTGCTTTGTTTTAACTCAATTTAGGTTCTAAAGTTTGATTCATCAAAATCGGTTCATTAAAAAAAAAGTTATCGTCATTTGAATGAACTCAAGGCATTAGCTTGCCAGCGAATGTTATATAGCAATGGCGCTGGTAAGATTCCTGGCTAAAGAATGACATTCGAAACGTCTTGATTATATGACTGTTGATAAAAATATATATTTTTGAAGCACTATTATACAATATTTTATACAATAAAGTAAACAAGGCCAGTCGTGGCGCAGCGGCAAGAAGTGTGACTGTAAAACCAACTGGTTGTGGGTCCCCACTCGAGGAGATGAAATATTAACTTAAATTTATATTTCCATTTCTTCGTTCTGGTGGCGAGGTTAAGCGCGGCGTTGAGTTCTGCCACTCAACAAGCAATGCCTCCAGAATTCGGCAGAAAGTGGGGAACGGAGTGTCTTAACACTAGGTTCCCTCTGCCTACCCTGCTGTGTGCGGGATACAGCGTGAAGCTGATTTATTTATTTATTGTATTTTATTATAGTTGTCAATCAATTCTGCTTAAATCAATAATCATGTATTTTAAGCGGGCGAAGCCGTGGGCGGGCCGCTAGTTTAAAATATAGAATTTCGAAGTCAATGCGAAAGTTGCGGGCTGGATCCTGACTTAGGGTAATAATTACTTAAGTGATTTGCATTTTCCTATTCTGGAAGAAAAGTGGACTTGAATTTGGCAGTGTAATGACGTAATGTCTAGAAAATTTGTAAAAATGGAGTACAGAGACTTTTTTTTATTTCTCTTTAAAAAATGTAAAGAACAAAATTTTTTTGTTGTGTATTTGTCGTAAAAAAATGTAGAGGATAAGATTAGATTATACACAATTTACTAAATAAAGTGGAACATTTAAATGCTAAATATTATGTTGGTACAAGAAAACCATTTTATGTTGACATAAAAATTAAGAAATTAATATTCATCTCAGACTTTACGGTTGCATTTTAATAGTTGCGATGTCCTCTACATTATGAATTCGCATATGAAATTATATACTAATGTTCTCATGACCTAGTAATTTCACGTGTAGTACAATACCACATTTTTATGCTTGTTTGTTTTTGTTTACGTTTTGAGAAAAAAAAATGAACTAGTAATAAAGAACCATATATGGCAGCTCCTCGAAATCATGAGGGTCAGATTTTTTATTGATTTATGCTGTATCTCCCAAATGGCAGGGAAGGTAAAATTAACCTATTTGTGTAGGATGTAGGATGTAAGACATTTCGGTCCTCATCTTTCGCTCAGTTTTCGAGACATTGCGTGTTGAGTGACAAAACTCAACGTCGACCCTTATACGTTAAGAAATGAAGATAATTCATTCCCCAGAGTGGAAATTGAACCCACAACCGTCGCGTAGAAGAAGGGTCAAGACGAACAGAAAAATGTCGCATTTTATCTTTAAAATACCATTAATTTTATTAACGTAACGCTGATATCGAACCCAGGACTATCATAAAGTACCCACAATAAATCATACAAAACCTAGTAAGATATAAAGAATAGAATCTAGGATATAAATAATAGAATCTAGGACTCTTAATTTCAATGTCACAAGAATTTGTAGTATTTAGTATGCGATAACGTTCATCGTAATGCCTTGACGTGAGTATAACAATACGAATTGAAAAACACTTAAGTATTCTATTGAGGCCAGTATTTAATGCCTAAGATCTGTTTACCTGTAAAGAATATATTATTGAGGCCAATCGTGGTGCAGGGGCACAGATGTGCGAGTGTAAGCACATTAGGGTGTGGGTTCGATGCCCATCGGGGAAACGAAATATTTAATAATTTAATTTTCTCGGTCGCTAAGCAAAGGGCTGCATTGAGTTCCGTCGTTTAACACTCAATACCTGAATGATGCCAGAATGCGACAGAAAGTGAGGAACGTGTCTTAACGTTAACGGAGTGTTTTAAATATAGGCTTCCCATATAATAGGTTCCCTCTGCCTACCCTGTAATGTGTGGGTGTATCCCACACAATTCGCCTGAAGCTAAAGAAAGAATATAATATCATGCCTATGTAATTAATATATTGAAATTTACGATAATTTTATGTTAGTCGTGATGACAGTTCTAAATAAATTATAATGGAGATTAGTGTTTCAATTTAGCATTATTGTTTCCTAGATCTATTGAAAAGCGTATATAAATTATGTTTGTATATTTTATGAACCTAAAAGTTAAGGCGCGATGATCGTTTTGATTTAAATAAAATATATTCTAATTTTGAGAACGGTACTTGTCTTGTACAAGTACCGTTCGTTTCTTAATTGATTTCTGTATGTTTTTTTTACGTAGCCATAGGGAACCTGCGAACCTAATGTTAAGATACTATTCTCCATTCAGACACTTTCGTTCTCCACTTTCTGCTGAAATCTCGAAGCATTGCGTGTTTAGTGACGTAACTCAAAGCCGCGCTTTGCCTGCTCACAAGAGAGAAGACTGGCGCCGAGTGGGACTCGAACTCGCTACCGCCGTTTACAGTCGTTATTCCCTGCGACGACGGACTCGTTGCCGGCGACGTCACAAAGGCGTCGAATTCTTCTAAATTACTTTAGATTTGTTAACCAAGTAGAACACACCGACACCCACGTAGTTTTATATGTCGAGTTACAATGTAAACTTATATTCTGTGTAAGTATGTAATAGAATATGTAGACCATTTGTTATACAGCCCGCTGAATCATTAAGAAAAAGATCAATGACAATTATTACAATTGATGACAATCCTAACGATATCTCGTTCTAAGAATAATGTTGATATAATCTTAATTACATGTACATATCTATATTCTATAATATTTTATTTTGCTTCACGCATAACTTACGTAACAGCGTAAGAAGAGAGCGCCTTTTCGACGAATTTGGAGTATTTTTTTAGTTTCACGCTTTATCCCGTAGGGTATGTAGGGGGAACCTATTGATAAAATATTCCTTTCCCCGCTTTTCTTCTTTGTTTGAAACTTTACACACGTAGTCGGTTCCGATGACAATACGTTTTTCAGTGTTCCGTACATTTCAAGGAAAAAGGAAACCTTATAAGATCAGTTTATTGTCCGTACGTCCCTCCGTCTGTCTGTCTGTGAAGAGTCTTTAGCTCAGGAACGTTTGGTGACATGGATATGAAATTCTAACCATATACTCAAATCAACGTCCCCATGATTTCTTGAGAAAAAAAATGTATTTCTACATTTACTTTAAAAAAAGATATGGCCGTTTATATCGCAAAAAAACGCGTATTTTGACACTATAAACAACACCGCAACAAAACCACATCAAATCCTTTCCCATAATTTCAGTGCTGGGAAGCAATATAGTGGAATATATTCTACATATTATAAATATATTAGTAGTATATTAATCAATAAATAAATGTATAGGACTAGTCGTGGAATTAACAATGCAAAATAATTACTAAATTAATTTTAAATCTTCATATTCATATAAATTCCTGCCGTTGAAAGATTAATGTGCATACCTACATATAAAAACATGAGTAATCATTCTAAAAATAAATAAATCAGGTTCACACTGTGTTCCGCACACAGCAGGGTAGGCAGAGGGAACCTAGTGTAAGACACTCCGTTCTCCACTTTCTGGCGAATTCTTGAGGCATTGCGTGTTAAGTGGCAGAACTCAACGCCGCGTTTTGCCTCGACACCAGAGCAAAAAAATGGAAATATAAATTTAAGTAAATATTTCATTTCCTCGGGTGGGGATCGAACCTGCAACCAGTCGGTTTTACAGTCACATTTTGTGACTGGCCTCAAGTCAACTGGTCTCAGTAATTATTCTATTTACGATATATTTTTTTAAAAAGTTAATGTAATGACTAATTAATCAATTTATTGACTTTTCAAAGAAATAATTAGCTATATAAACATAATATAATAAGCATTTTTAGATGTCATAGACACTTAGTTGGTCAGTGTTTGCCTGTCGATACTACAAATATGGTATAAAATACAAAACGCAATAAAAGTCTATTTATAACTCAATGGTCGATGTCTCTTAAGAAAAGCAGAGTAGCAGAGAGGAGTTATTGTTATGACTCTCCGTCAAATTCAGAAGGCATTGCGTGTTGACCTGTGGAAGTCACCAGAATTACCTTGTCATGAGAACAAAGAAGTGAAAATGTTACATATTTCATTCCTCCGAGTGGGATTCGAAACCACCACCGTCGCGTTTACAGTCACCCGCTTATGCTCCTGCGCTACGATGGCCCTAAAATAATCAGTTCATATAATAATTATAGTTTCTTAGAATATAAGTACCGTATTTGAATTGGATATATCCTAATGTGTCACAAGGACTTGCCTCAACTAGCAACTATTAAAATAAGTAATAAAACCAACCCTCTTCAAGTTCTTAAGTGTCCACTTTACACTATTTAGTTCAGATTATAACATAAGGTTATTAATATTATAAAATATTTAAGTTCACATATTTAATATAATAATAATATATATTAATAAGATATGGAATTTTCAATTACATGTTTGAAGTTTATGATAACGATTATTGTTGATAAGTTTGAAGGTAGCGGATTCGATATTAGGTTTCACACCTATCGATGAATTTCTTACTGACTCTTCTCAGAAGAACTGCTTTCCGAGCCGGTGGTAGCTTTATGTTTATTCAAAATTAAAATTAAATAATTAAATCAGCTACACAGCAGGGTAGACAGAAGGAAACTTAGTGTTAATTCCACTATCCATTCTCCACATTCCGCTGAGTTCTGGGGGCATTGCGTGTTGAGTGGCGGAACTCAACTCCGCGCTTTCCTTCGACACCAGCGCGAAGAAATGAAAATATATGTAAATAAATATTTTATTTCCTCGAGTGGGGATCGAATCCACAACAGTCGATTTTACAGTCACACTTTGTGCCCTTGCGCCACGACTGGCCTCTTATACCTATTCAACGATTCAAAAGTGTTTGTGTATTTGAATAAAATGAAAATATTTTTTAAATATATTCATTTTCCCAAGAGAAAATAGAATTCATAACCGTCGCGTTAACAGTCAAATGCCTTCCAACTGTTCCACGAGGTGAGGATCTCTAGTCGCACCTAAAACTTAATTAAACTATTATTATTCAAATAATAATTTATGCTTGGACAAATTATTTTAAAAAAACCAATAAGCAATGTTATTATATTCAAACTTTTTATACCGATTATGTTTATTTAAAATGATTGACACATTCCTACTAATAAAAAAAGATATTTTCGTTCGCCTTAATCCGAATCCAACAAAAACCTTTAAAGTACACTATAAAGTATCTTTTTGCCGAAATTTTATCCAAATCTATTAATTTTGGGTTCTTTTTGGATTTTACTCCATTACATGCCTAAGCTGAGGCCAGTCGCGGCGCAGCGGCACGAGGTGTGTGGTTATGGGTTCGGTCCCCACTCGAGGAGATGAAATATTTACTTAAATTTATATTTCCATTTCTTCGCTCTGGTGTCGAGGTTAAGCGCGGCGCGAGGTGCCACTTAACACGCAATGCCTCCAGAATTAGACAGAAAGTGGGGAACGGAGTATCTTAACACTAAGTTCCCTCTGCCTACCTCGCTATGTGCGGAATACAGCGTGGAGCTGATTTAATTTTTTACATACCTAAGCACGAACCAAACAACTGATTCAGTAAACCTTGAACAGGATCGGTAATAATACGCTTACTCTTAGATTTGTTAAAGGTATAAAGCGTGCGTAACATTCGTTGTTTTGGTATTTCGAAATTATAAATTTTACGGTACACAGTATATATTGCTTTATTACACGCTTCTTTTTAACTTAACTCATTTCCCACGTACAGTATGGTAGAAGTTATGTAGGCTTTGTCGTGATCAAGGAAATTAAAATAATTTAAGTTTAGTTAATCCCTCAAGTGGCGATCGAACCCACAACCATCGCGTTTACGGTACGACACCCACTGAGCATGTCTCTCTAATCTTAGACATATATTGGACATTATAAAGACCTTCCTTACTGAGATGATTTTAAAAATTTTAATAATTAATTTGCAATCGTTTTTGAATTTTTCTGCATTTTAAATTATTTCAGTTCTGAAGCAGAGTGATTAGTCACTCCGTATTTTTGCATTTAATATATTGTGTGTGCCGGGAGTATCTAGAGATATTCTATGGAGGAGCCTGGACTACAGCTTTGAACAGATATGTTCGTGTGAAGGTTTTTTTTTTAATTTTCAGGACAATTCTGGGGTAGGATTAAAATTATTCTGGAATGTGCTTGGACCACTACGCTCTCCATCCATTCCTACGTGTCTGACCACCATAAAACTAGCATCGAATATTGTCTTATAATTCTAAGTAACGCCCATATTTTAAATATCTCTATAAATATTAGGGAAAGTGAAATATGAAATCTATCGTTGGCAGTTAGAAACGTTTCTAACAGCAATTTGATACATGATTTATTATTTGCTTTAAACATTATACCATTGTAGAGCAGTAGACTGACTGAGGACGCGAAAGCTGTAGATTCAATTCCCGCCCGAATAAATATTATATTATTTATTTCTATTTCTCCAGTTGGATAAGACAAAGCCGTGCGGCTGCTGCGTGATGCGGAAAATAACTGAAATTGAAATACATACCTATATGAAATATGTATTAAACGTGAGAAAACTTTTAATTACAATTGTATAGTAGTATTAATTAATTTTAAATTATAGCAGTAATATATATTACATATCTACATACATACGCAGCAACATATCGTTCAATATTAATAACATTCCTAGGATTAGATGCGAACCATTTTAATTGATTACATCGACTCAAGTGCGTGGCAATTGAATTTATCTCGTGAGCATTCCTGTGGTCTTACAATTGATTTAAAAATATGTTTGTTGAACTTTTATTTTTATGTAGGTATGTATTTTAAAATAAAAAAATCAGCTTCACGCTGTATTCCGTACAAAGCAGGGTAGGTAGAGGGAACCTAGTGTTAATGCACTCCATGTGCGGGATACAGCGTGAAGCGTGAATGAGAAAAAAAATACATAGATTTGCGAGTATAGTATTGCATAAAAACAGGGTAACAGACAGAAAAAAAATAGTGTTAAAAAACTCCATTCAATTATCGATTCAACAGCCGTCGAATGAGTAGAACTCAACGCCGCCGTTTGATTTATCAATGTCTTTAACGTGAATACTCGATATATTAAGAAATAAAAAATATTATATATAAAAGGAAACACAAAAAAGCCCCTTAGTAAACTTAAAATGTTCTGGTACATGATAAAGTGAACTAATGCCTACAGACAATGGACACGTGCCCTAATTCCTAAATACCACTACTTCATAGTATATGAGCTAGTACATAGGCCTAGCAGAGTTTGATATATATCAAACTCTTACATTGCTGAGTAACTGACTTACATAGAAAATTGAAATTTGGTTAAGAAATATATGGAAGCACTATTATAGGATTTCTTAAAATTCCTAAAAGAACGCGAAAAGACGGCATTTTCCATTTTTTCATTTTACGTCTTAAAGACGCTTGAGGCCAGTAGTGGCGCAGAAGCACAAAGTGTGACTGTAAAATTGACTGGTTGTGGGTTCGATCTCCACTCGAGGAAATGAAATATTTATTTACATTTATATTTTCATTTCTTCGCTCTGGTGTCGAGGCAAAGCGCGACGAGAGTTCCGCCACTCAATACGCAAGGCCTCCAGAACTCGGCGGAAAGTGGGAAACGGAGTGTCTTAAACTAGGTTCCCTCTGCCTACCCTGCTGTGTGCGGGATACAGCGTGAAGCTGATTTATTTATATTAAGTCCAGATAATAATAAAGATGCGCGCGACGCATAGTTTTATAATATAAACAGACTAAGGCCCGTATTTATTTATAAACCGCTCTCAACTCTGAGATCGATCTTAAGAGCGACCTTAAGATGCAATTTTCATTTTTTTTCAGCTTCACATTGTATTCTGTTTATATATGTATAGTAGAGTAGGCAGAGGGAGCTAGTATTAAGACACTCCGCTCCCAACTTTCCGACGAATTCTGGAGGCAATGCGTGTTGAATACCTTAACTCCGCACTTTGCCTTGATACCAGAGCGAAGAAATGAAAATATTAAATATTTCTTTTTTTCGAGTGGTAATCGAACACGCGACAGGCTGTATGTCGCGTTTACAGTCACACGTCACTTGTACCACTGTGCCACAAATATTAGAATATGAATAAAAAGGTCATCTCAAGATCACTCTCAAGATCGATCTCAGAGTTGGATGCGGTTAATAAGTACGGGCCTAACACATCAGGCGGCATATAAATAAACCCACTAACGAAGTATCAATTAGCGTCTACAAGTATGACACTATTAATAGATAACATTCATTGTTACGTTCATCAAAGACCTTTGTTAACCTTTTTGGTGATCAAATATGTACATACATTCATATATTTTTTTATTGTATTTGATGAAAGAAAAAAGAAAAGATATATTTTCTTTTAAATTTAAATTTTGTGGTCGCAGTGTTATGTTCCCGAGGAAAATCTTCAGGTTAGATTCGTTCTGCATTAAATGGCCTTTTTTTACGTCAACGCCGTATTACGCACATAGCAGGGTAAACAGAAAATCTATTGTCTAAACTCTCCATTCCCCACTCTCCGCACAATTTCCAAGATATTGCATGTTAAAAGAAAGAGCGAGGGAATGATTACAATTCGTTCCATCGATTGGGGATCGAACCCACAGCCGTGGTATTTGCAGACGCTGTGCCGCTATGCCACAACTGCTTCAATATTTTTACAATACTTGTATTTTTGTTCCACAGTACATGTGTCTCTGTGGGTGACTCGACTGCAATGAGGTGGAGCTGCGAGAGTGACCTCTGTATAATCAGTGATGATGTCTTGCGAGGTGTCAACAGAATAGCAGGGTGGCGGGCAAGCAACTATACCCAATTTTATGGAAGGAAATTGAAGGAAGGCCTCGTTTATAAACTGGGTAAGTATTATTTTATGTTTATTTTTAATAAAAAAGTTAGTTAAAAACTGAAAGCGCGTAGTAGAGTTCCGCCACTCAACACGCAACGCCTCCATAATTTGGTGGAAAGTGGAGAACGAATGTGACTAATAGGAACAGAGTATCTTAACATTAGACTCCTGGGGTCCCTCTACCTACTCTGCTATGTGCGAGATACAGCTAGAAACTAAAAAGATCGTACTCTGAAAATAAATTCTTTAAAACATCGAATCGTTCCATGTAACTTACTTGTATAAAATCAAACAAATTCATAACGAAGAAACAACATATCAAATACGGATTTAAATAACAATATGGGTGAAAGTAATAGAATGTAGAGAAAGTGCCTTTAGATCTAGATGCTGAGGCTAAGCTAGGCTTTGAAATGGTCTATTTAATAATAGTAAAAGCGGATCGGAAAGGTGATGATATGTATGCCTTATCTTATAAACATACTGCATGTATCAGAGGCCAGTCGTGGCGTCGTGGCTGTGGGTTCGATTCCCATTCGAAGAAATGACGTGGCAAAGCACAGCGTTAAGTTCCACCAATCAACAAGTAAGGCCTACAGAATTTTACGGAAAATGGGTAACAGGGAATGTCTTAACACTAGGTTCCCTAACCCTAACCTGCTCTGTGTGGAATACTAATCTGAAAAAAAATACTGCATGTATAACATTTGTATGTAAAATATAGTGTTGAATGACTATTGAATTAACACCTGTCAACAGGAAGAAATTAAATAAGCAATGCTAATAATAGTGTACTCATCTATACATGTAATAAAATTGCAACTGATCGCTGTCTGTATTTGGAAGATTAATAAAAAAAACTGTTTGTTACGTTAAGTAATCTGTATACCTTAACTCATAAACATTCTTCTTCAAAAAAAATTACAATTTTTCATTCTTCTTAAAAGTTGTATTAGCTTACTATACGAATATACATTTTTTTTTTCGATCTTGAAGTAATTGCTGTTGGTAGCCCTACTGGCTTTTACAGCGATACCGGTGGGGAGGGAAGAGAGTACTCTGTCCCTTAAGAAAAGCAAGCACTATGGGCTGCCTGTGACGTATATACATAGCTGCATACCATATATATAGCAATTATCATAGCGCAATTGATTGTAAACGCGATGGTTCTGGGTTCGAATAGAACGAAATCGAAAAAAGCTGAACAAAATGCGTTATTGCACACAAAATTAATTTGTTTATGTTATTGGAATAATTGTGAAACTGCTTAAAAATAATATAGTTTGGTCACTCAATTTGGCATATGTCTTAAATAGGCGAAAAGCGGAGAGCAAAGTGTTTTTACACTAAATTCCATCACGACTAAGCAAGATTATCTCTGTTGACAGAACAATTTCTAATATTCATATAACAGGGTAGGCAGGGCGAGGAATTTTTTTTTGTTCAATCAATTTACATACTACTATGAATGTGTAAATTCCATATCATTATTTGTCATCATTTCAAGATAAGACACATGAAATTATCTTTATCTTCAAAAAGAATGTAATTCAAACAAATTATGTTAAGTTAGTAGGTCATCTTCATAAATAATATCTTCTATGACAATTCATGGTTATTTACTATGTACAAGTTTAGTCTGTCGTTTCGTAAGTGTGTCACTCAAATTTTAATTATTAAGACGCGCGCCAGCGAGTCCAGCCAAGTTAAAAAGCTGGAAACGTGCTATGTGTACAACCAGTCTATATGCGTGAAATTTGTTAAAACCTATAAGCACTAGACCATATATCAACCAGTACAAGCTGGAGTAGTCTAACTTATAAATACAATAAAGTCTGTGAAAAATATCGAGCGAAATTGAGAGCTTGAATTTTATCCCGAGTTTTGTACCGAGTGAACGCAGAGCTCGGCACCCATATAGATCCTCCTATAGATCTCCTATTCTCTTCTCGTTGAAGTCGGGAACAACGCATTATTTAACATTTAAGTTGGCTTCCATTTCACATTTATATTTTTGATGGGATGCAGCGTGAGAATAAAAAAATGTTTATAAAAGGTAGAGTGGAATAACTTGAATGTACTGGTTGTTGGTTACATCTCCCATTCGAGAGAATAATTATATTTAAATTATTTCAATTCGCCCTTGTTAACAATCGCAGTTTCCTTAAATCACCACGATTCCTTAAATCTAGAAGTATGTTTCAACTAAAGTATGTTATACCATTGTACGTTGTTAATCAATTTAATTCATTAATTTATGACTACCTAATGGTACATTAGTTAGGCACCTTGTAAAACTAATGGAGTTCGATCCCTGATCATCACAAATATTATCGTGGTTTACTATTATGTCTTAGAAGAAGAATAAAATATATCTTCAATTGTTATATTCCTTTAAAATATTTAATAAAATAGCTTCACGCTGTATCCCGCACACAACAGGGGAGGCAGAGGGAACCTAGTGTTAAGACACTCCGTTCCCCACTTTCCGCCGAATTCTGGAGGCATTGCGTGCATGGCGGAACTCAATGCCGCTTTTTGCCTCGACACCAGAGCGAAGAAATGAAAATATAAATGTAAATAGATATTTCACTTCCTCGAGTGGGGATCGGACCCACAACCAGTCGATTTTACAGTCACACTTTGTGCCTCTGCGCCACTACTGGCCTCATATACCTGTATCACTATAATATTAGTTTAATAAAATACTTTGTACGCTCTATAGTTAGCATTGGTTAGTTTATTTCTTCCTGTCAATATGAGATAATTTGATACTCATTCAAGGCATCGAGCAGCCATAATATGTAAACAAACAAACGAACAAAAAATTAATACCGTTACACACTTTGACAGCATCTACGAGTATATGCATGTGACAGTTGTGGGTTCGATCCCCAGTCGGAGGATATTTTCATAACCAAACTCAGAGGTTTGCAGAGGGCAACAAGACAAAGCGTCGCGTTGAGTTCTGCTACTAACACGCAATGTCTCAAAGAGTGTCTCAACACTAGGTTCTCTTTCCCGACCTGTACACGTGGAGCGTGGAGTAAAAAAAAATATTTATTATAATATACTACATAGGATAAGTAAATTCATTCTCGTCATAAATCGTTTATTTTAACATGACGCATCAGTCAACCTTTTGTAATTAGAGCGGCAAAATGTCTGTGAGTTAAATATGAACGCGTGAAATTTGAGAACCCACAACTACTGTGCCCAGGTGGCCGCCTTACAGCTGCACTACAATGATGTCAAAAATAATCAGTTCTTTAGTTATGTTGCTTCCAATATGTACCTATCTCATATAGTTCACACCGTATCCCGCAAATGGCAGTGTAGGCAGAAGATACCTGGAAATCTAGTGTTAAAATACTCCGTTCCCATTAAAACACTTTCGTTCCCTACTTTCCACCGAAATCTTGCGGCGTTGCGTGTTGAGTAGCGGAAGTTAACGCCAAGTTTTGCCTCATTACCAAAGCGAACAATATGAAAATATTAAATATTTGAATATCCATAATGGGAATCAAACCCACAACCGTCGCGTTATAATCGCATAATAAAATCATTTAAATTTATTCATACCTTCCAGTGGATCGAATCCATGAAACAACCACCGCCCACGAATACGAAACTTAATAATTAATATATAAAATGTATAAAACCACTTTGCCCACAGGCACACGTCCACTGAACAGAGAAACTAGACACATGGGCCCCATAAGACACGACAAGGACATAGCGTATCCTACCCACTTCGACGCCCGCAAGCGCTGGCCGCGGTACATTTCTCCTGTTGTCGATCAAGAATGGTGCGGATCAGATTGGGCAATATCCATTGCTACTATCGCTTCAGACAGGTAATGTTTTTAAATATTAATTTAATTTCGATAAATTCACAGCAGCAACACCTCTGACTGTAAGCGCGACGGTTGTGAGTTCGAGTCCCACTAGGGAGAATTGTATATTTAAATTTCTTTGCTTTGGGTAACAAGAAAAAACGCAACGTTGAGTGCCGCCACTTAGCATGTAATGTTTCTATAATTTCCCTAGGTTCCCTCTGCCTACTCTACCGCGTTATGAGTAAAACGACGTAAGCTTAATTTTTTTTTCGAACATTCAAATTGAAAATTCTTATCATGTAGAGTTCTTTATCGAGAAAGGCAATAAATAGACTAGGCTTAGTTAGAATAAAATAAAATATTTTTATATAATATTTATATTTCCCCGTTATATTGATTGTGCTAGATTGTGCGTTATAAAACTAGACAAAGCGCGATAATGGGAACGTAACGTTAACACTAGGTTCCCAGGGTTAACTCTATCTACCTTGCTATGTGCAGAATACAGCGTGAAACTAAAAATAATACTAGTTGTCTTAAAACTGTCACGTCTGTACGAGGATCTGTCCACGCCCACTCGACCGCAAGAGATCAAGTTGATCGTCTTCCATACTAAGTGTATTATAAACGCACGATTGGATTTACTTGAGAAATAATACCGCTACTTGTTTAGTATTGTTTTATTTTAGCACTCTTTTTCTTGATTGTCGTGTTTCGAGCGTTGTTTTTTTTCGGTAAAATAAATCTGTTTATTTTTTAAAACAGAAATATAATCTTTATTTGACTACTACTGCTAAAAAAGTCAGCTTCCGGCAGGGTCCGTCATTTTTTCTAGACACTGCGTGTTAAGCGGTGGAACTCAATGCCGCGCTTTTTCTACTGATGCAGTTAATTTTACTATAATCGTTCCTCTACATGAAGATCGAACATACAAGCATCACTTTACAGTCTCCGACTGCGCCACATCCTCAAATACTTAAAGCCATTTAGATCACTCGTATATGTAATCCGTATATACAATAAACATGTTTTTTCACGCTGTTTCTCGCACATAGCAGGATAGGCAGAAGGTATTTGAGAATCTAGCGTTAAAATATTCCGTTGCCATTAGGGCACTTCCTTTTGTCACTTTCCGTCGAATTCTGAAGACATTGCATATTAAGTGGCGAACTCTACGCTGCGATTTATCTTGTAACTAGAGCAAAGAAATAAAAATATTAAATAATTCGTTTCCCCTAATGGATATCGAACCCACAACCATCGCACAATTACACACTTGCCATGACTGGCTTCTACATACATATATATCTATATATACATATATGTATATAAAAACAAAATAGAATCTGAACAATGTTAATAGGCCCATTCTATGTAGAACACAAAAAGGGAACTTCGTTCTGCATTTCACAAAAGCTAGAATTCAAATGCAAAATGGTCTAGAACTAAAAATAAGACGTTGTGAGAGCCACTTGAAAGTTCTTAAGCTTTTCTCGGAACGAGTTCTGAGTGTTATTGTGTTTTGAACATGGTTGTGCATAATTTAAATGTATTTTATGACAATATTAGGGCGCAGCACAAACGTGTGGGTTCAATTTCCACTTGAGGGAATGAAATAGTTGATATTTTTGTCTGCTAACGAGATAAGACAAGACCTTGAGTTCCGCTACTCAATACGTAGTGCCTAGACAATTCGGAACGGAGTGTATTAACACTAGGTTCTCGAGTTCCCTTTGCCTATTCTGCCTACGTAAAAGGGAAACTTATAAATAAATAAGAAAAATATAATATTGATACTAAAGTCCATCGTGGCGTAATAGGCAATTGTCTAGTAGGTGTAGGTTCGAACCTCTTTTGGAGTAACGATTAAAATAAATAAATCAGCTTCACTCTGTATCCTGCACACTGCAGGGTAGGCAGGGGGAACCTAGTGTTAAGACACTCCGTTCCCCACTTTCTGCCGAATTCTGGAAGCATTTCGTGTTGAGTGGCAGAACTCAACGTCGCGCTTGTCCTCAACACCAGAGCGAAGAAATGGAAATATAAATATTTCAATGATTACATTCAAATTATTAATATTAATTATTATGTATTTTATCTTCACAAATGTCACGTATTTTGAAAGAAAAGACAAATTTTACTATAAGCTTAAACTTTTAAATTAAAAAGTATCTTAACGATAATAAATAAAAATAAAAAATATTTATTTATTATCGTTAACGTTCCTTGTCCTTTGAACCTTTACTTATTATTATAGATTTATGAAAAGGCTTTAAATATATCTTGTAGAAAGAAACTATGCCTATATTTTTGTAAAGTTATAAATTACTACTATTACTTAAAAGGACTGCAAATTAATAATTCTAAAATTATAATAAAACTAGCGGCCCGCCCACGGCTTCGCCCGCTTAAATACATGATTATTGATTTAAGCAGAATTGATTGACAACTATAATAAAATAAAATAAATAAATAAATCAGCTTCACGCTGTATCCCGCACACAGCAGGGTAGGCAGAGGGATCCTAGTGTTAAGACACTCCGTTCCCCACTTTCTGCCGAATTCTGGAGGCATTGCGTGTTGAGTGGCAGAACTCAACGCCGCGCTTAACCTCGACATCAGAGCGAAGAAATGGAAATATAAATTTAAGTAAATATTTCATCTCCTCGAGTGGGGATCGAACCCACAACCAGTCGGTTTTGCAGTCACACCTCGTGC
>JAATLQ010034171.1:0-21313 GCA_013421005.1 Heliconius erato x Heliconius himera
TAAAGCAGCGCATGCGTGAAAGTGTCTGAACGGGTAGGACTTTATACACATTTATCATGTTTATGTCAAATTACAATAAAATATACATATAATAAACCATATATAATCCTTCCCTGAGAAATACTCTACATAATGGTGAAAACCGCATCAAAATCCGTTGGGTGGTTTAGAAGAAGATCGCGTAGAAAGGCCAGACAGAGAAAAAAATCGTTCTTATTTTATAAGATATAGAGATATATTTACTAGTTGCTGCTCGCAACTTTACTTGCGTGCCTGATAAAATCTCGTTTTTTTCATACTAATTTCGGAAAATCTTATTATTTACACTGGCCAAAAAGAGGCTACATGTCCCAGCAGCACAAAATTTGACTGTAAACACGACGGTTTTGGGTTCGATATGGGGATTCTCGCTGCTTGTGATAATAAGATAGCTGCAGCTCGGCGTACTACGCTGGATACAACGTGAAGCTAAAATATATCCATATTTATAATTGTATCTCAGGAAATCTTTACTTAACATTAATCTAATACGATACGGGTTTTCCCCTTCAATAGACCTCAATTGCGTGTCAATGTTTCTGTTTTTATTCATTTTTCATATGTCATAGATGTAAAAAGAAAATAGTGACGACAAATCTTGAAAAAAAAATACTATTTTGATTAACTACTACAGTGGCTCGAAAAGATCGTGAGTTCGATATCCTTCGAGGGCAGAAATTTCACGAGTTATTTTTTTTGTGTTCAAAACGACATTGCACTTTGCTTGTAACAGAGGGAAAATGAAAATAATTCCTTCCTCCAAATTAGATTTTTTTAGCTTCATGCTCATGATAATCCGTTCCCTACCTTCGGTCGAATTCTCGTAACTGTGTTGAGTGGCGTAGCTTTACCATTACAATGGAAATATTAAATATTTCATTTTCTTTCTATAAAATAGTTTACCTTGTAAATAAATTTTATAGTAATGAAACAACTGATCAAACACACGTAACATCTTTTTTTTAAATACATTAATATTACGTAAGTGGATTACAAAATAACTTAAATAATTATTTATTCATCACTGTATTGGTGAGCTGAGGAAATGTGGGAACCTAGTGTTAAGATACTTTGTTTCCCATTAAAGCTCTTCTTTTCACCTACTTTCCGCAGTAACAGGTAATTTTTGAGCCAATTCCAGAACAAGGAAAATAATAAATATTTCATTCACTTGAGTAAGAAATCGAACCCATAACCGTCGTGCTTATAATCACTTGTACCCCTGCGATACGAGTACCAGTTTCCTTTCATTTGAAATATTGTGGCCTTCGTGGCACTATGGGGCAGCCTCTGACTAAATGCTAAGGTAGTGGGTTCGATCTTCAATGGGAAAATTATTCTTTGTTTTCTTTATTTATATTTAATATATTTTTTTAAATAATACGCGGCGTTGAATTCAGCCCCTCAATACACAATGTCATAAAAAATCGACGTGAAGTGAGGAACGAAGTGTCTTAATATTGAATTCTCTCTGCCTATCCAACATTGAAGAAAAAAAGCGTAAAGTAATTTTTTTAAATATTTTTTTTTATTCAATAAATTTGTTTCCTAATCTATGACAAAGCGGTGTCTCGTCAATATGCGTGACAGGTGACGTGTTTGTACCGGGCACCGTTTAGTTTGCGCGACCCTGATGGTTGTGCTGAAAAATGATTTTTATATAGCCTGGCTGTCATGGTGAGATGGTTTATTGAGCTCCTTATTGTAGGTAAAGGTAAGAAAGAGAAGTATTTCTATATAAATATTTTTTTTTCTTTCCATATAAAATTATTACTTTTCGCAAAATTATGAGATCTTATGGCGGAACTAATTTGTTCTTAATAAAGTCAGTTAAAACCTTAATCTTTATTTAAATTATTTACTATTCCGCTTTCACGCTTTTACTTTCACGCTGTTTCTCGGACACAGCAGGGTAGGCAGAGGGAACCTAGTGTTAACACACTCGTTACGTGTTAATCGACAACCTTTGCGTTTATAGTCACGTGCTTGTGTTTCTATACGTTTCTGTTATTAAATAAAAAAATCCGGTCAATTGCTAGTCGGACTCGTCCACTGAGGCCGGTTCTGTACCAATTTTATTGCATGCATATGCACTCATTTTGTTTGAAATTAACTACACATATAAGCTTATCAATATTTTTTATATATAATATGTACTATGAAATATATTTAACTATTTAAGTTTTGGGTTTTTTCCTTTATTTATATTATAAGTTCTCACTTTGTGCCAAATTTCATAACAGTAGATCCACGGGAATTATCCTACAGATTTTGATTACGCGGCAAATTTTGTACAAATTCAGCAAAATCGTCGCCTAAATGCTCTTTTGTCTTAAAAGCTTACTTTTTCAGTGCTTGGATTTTAGACTTAAATATTTGATGATAATTTCAGCTTGGGTTTCTCCACACAATCTCGTGATGACCAGACGGACAACAAAGCAATTTTATAATGGTTCCGTTTTTACCTTTTGACATACGGAACCCTAAAAATAGATAAAGTCCGATCGAGGCCAGCCGTGGCGCAGCGGCACGAGGTGTGACTGTAAAACCGACTGGTTGTGGGCTCGATCCCCACTGGAGGAGATGAAATATTTACTTAAATTTATATTTCCATTTCTTCGCTCTGGTGTCGAAGTTAAGCGCGGCGTTGAGTTCTGCCACTCAACACGCAATGCCTCCAGAATTCGGCAGAAAGTGCGGAATGGAGTGTCTTAACACTAGGTTCCCTCTACCTACCCTGCTGTATGCTGGATACAGCGTGAAGCTAATTTATTTTTTTTAAAAAATAGATACACGAAATAAAATGGTAATCGCTAACCCCACGTTATAAATTAAGCGGGTCGTTTAAAATGGTAGGTACTTTCATTCGCCATTCAACACGTACAGATCAATCGGTGTGGAGGCCTCGCATTAAATCGCTTTCAGTACATTTTCCAGCTGTTTTCACCTCACCCTGCATTTTCGACGATTTGTCGTATTATGGAGGACTAGTCATCGCTCGCAATACTGTTTGGTTGGACTTCAGGATATATAAATTTAATGTTTATAAGAAAAAAATATAAGAAAAAAAATAGAAGATTTTAATGAGTAATTGGTTGAAGAAAATATCCCGACTTGTTAAATGTTTTTTTTTTATTTATGCAGTCGAGTTTTTTGTTTTTTTTTTATAATTTTCGAGCTTCTACTTCTTCCTCCTCCTTCTCGTGGAAGACGAGTAAAAAAATTAAGTTATCTATAATATTTATTTATCATTGTTACTCCAACTAATAGCTATATTTACATTACATTTATTAATATTTACATAATATACAAGTTAATATAGGCCAGCACAGAACACAACTTAACATAAGCTTTTTATAGTATAAATCCCTATAATATTTAAAAGATTATGCTCTAATTCCTAATCGTTGAAATATGGTATCACCCAGCGTCATCACCAGCTCAAGAGAAGTAAATATTCCATAATATAAAATCCTATTCCATTTTCTATTATCTAATCATATTCCAGAATCCTCCCTTGATTTTAATTGAATCCATCATCAGATCCTAACTTCGTTGTCCAATAGGAAAGTACGCCCTTTCAAATGAAAAAACAGTTGTTAAAATCAGGCGACGCGTGGAAAACGAAGTGTCTTAATATCTACTACATTCTCTCTGTGAAACCTGCTATATGCGGGATACAGCGTGAACCTAAAACACACACACTCATAAGCACACACACTCATAAGCACTCACACTCATACACAATTTTCACTAGCAAATAGAAATGAATACAAACTATTCGGAACATTCGAACGCCCGCACCGTCCACGGCGCGGATGTCTAAACATTGGAACAGAAACGATCGCTCAACACGTCGACAGCACCATTTGTCTCCGGCCACCTTTAAAAGCTATTCACAATCATTTTTCTTTTTAAACCTTCGGCTAACGTTCACTTTTTCAATTGAAATATCTGTGCGGAAAAGTTTAGAGTTGTTATTACTTGTTGGGGTATACGACTGGATTTTATTTACGTTTTTTTTTCAGCTTCACGCTGTATCCCGCATACAGCAGGGAACGAAGTGTTAAGGCACTCCGTTCCTTCTTTTATTTGCGTACATAGGTTCATCTATGTTGTATATTCTTTTAGTTATTTTTTAAAGATTTAAATAATAAATAATTTTCGATGTCGCCATGGGTTGTGGGATCGATTCCCATTCGGAGTAATGAATTACTGTCATTTTCTGGCTCTGCTGATAAGAATATATAGCATAGTGTTGAGTTCCGCCACTGAACATGCAATGCGATCTCTACGCGATTAATATAATAGAAAATTAAATAATCAACTATTACTTCATCTTCTTCGTTCTATTAAGAGTTAACATATATAGTATATGTGTCTAAAATTAATGTAAGCTATATTCTAAAGTTTTAAAAACATAAACTAGTTATTACGAATACAGCAACATTTAAAATATTAAAACAATGTTAATTTAAAATCGAACCGACTACCACTTCTTTAATATCCGTGTACTATCTAAAACAATATCCATTTAATCCTCCATCAGTAAAGACTCCCGTTTATCAGAGCTGCTCAGTTTTTAATTGAAAGCTCAACTTTGCATCCGTTGGTGCCATCAATATCCGTAACCTTTAGTTCGTCTCTTTTCATTTCTTTACACGTTGATGCCGTTGTTTATCATCATTTGTTTTAATGGTGCTACTTTATAAGCTACGACTTAGAGCGTTGAGTTAGTATCAGGAAGCAATTTTAAGCTTCAGGTATTTTTGAGGTATTATTGCGCACAGCGTTTGACTCTAAATGTATGTTGTGGATTCGATTCCCATCCGGGGGTTTAATTGTTCGGTAATAAGATAAAGCCTGGCGTTTAGTTCCTCCATTCAATATGCAATATCTAGAAAATTTGGCGATGCGTGGGGAGTGGATTGTCTTAATACTAGGTTCCCTGCCCACTCTAAAGTTCCGCATGAAGCATAAAGTTAAAACAAAAAATAAAGTAAAGTATAACGTATTGAAACATTACTTAAAAGTGAGAAAAAAAAGACGGAGAACAGAAATTTAAAATTGAATAGCGTAATCCAACGCCTCATACACCTAAACAGGCCCCGGAAATCGAACCCAATACAGTTCAACAGTCACATATACCTATACCAATAGCAATCAAGTATAACAAAGCCAAACGCATATATCTATCATTTATATAGGATCTCTTCAAAAACTTCGCACTTCACAGTCATTCAGTGAACGGATTAATCACTACGGGGCAATAAATCTCGTATAGGAGATCTGTTTTCCGGTTGTTTTCATAATCTACGTTTAGGGTTGATATGTGTTGTTAAATGGATTTAAAATGTAATTGTTGATTATGAGTTATTGTTAATGTTTATCAAAATTTCTAATGTAAATTAAGTTAAATTAAATCTGCTTTACTCTGTATCCCACACATAGCAGGATATGCAGAGGGAAGCTAATGTTAAGACACTCCGTTCCACACTTTCCAATAAATTCTGAAGGCATTGCGTGTTGAGTGGTGGAAGTCAACTTCGCGCTTTGTCTCGACACCAGAACGAAAAAATTAAAATATAACTGTAAATAAATATTTCACATCCTCGAGTGTGGATCGAACCCACAACCAGTCGATTTTAATGTCACACGTTGTAACTTTCTGTATTTCAAGGCACTATAGACTTTAATATTTAATATTAATTTTAGCTTTATATATCCACGCAATCTGGAGATAAATGATCTTGATTGATTGACAAGAAAACTTTCTTGTCCGTGTGTGGACGATCCTTTAAGGATTCCGTTTTTACCTTTTGAGGTACGGAAAAGAAAAATATTGTAAATTATATATTTTTTTGTAAGAATAGTATGTAGCAAAACTATACGTAATAAAATTAATTAAAATTTATTGGTCTTTTTTAATTGGGGTTCTGTACCTCAAAAGGAAACTCTTATAGGATCACTATGTTGTTCCATATGTCCGTCTGACGTGAGCAATTTTCTCAATATATGGACATATCAATCTGGTATTATTATCAAATATTCAGGGTCTACTTACTTATTTACTTTTAGAGAGAAAAATCTATTTTCTAATTTGTACGAGATAAAAAAAAATCTCTCAATCTTATAACTGTAGTTCATTTAATAAAAAAGTCTCATACTCATACGTCTGCTAACTTAAGTTTGTCATGTTTTATAAATCTTACTTCTATTTGACATACAATCCTGAAGTTGGTACGGAACCCTCAGTATGCGACTACGACTCGTTTTTGACCGGATTCTTTGTTACTTAAAAATAAATAAATAAATAAAAGTATTCTTCGAAAATTATCATTTGAAAAAGCTATCAAATTAAGCTGAATTAAACCCACAGCCATTCTTGTTTGTTATTACCAAAGTGTACCAAAACAAGTTCTATTGGATCAAGAACCGTAGTTAAACAGTTTAGTGACTTTAATAGTTATAGTTAAAGTTAACTGGTTTATCTACTTTCAAAGTTCAGGCAGGTGAGCAGTGGAGTGCGAGAGATAGTTTGCACATTGTAGTAAGTGAAATTTGACTTTTTGTTACTTTTGACGTTATCATTTGGATATTCTTTTTAGAACTTTGTTTTTGTTTTACACACATAGCCTTGTAAAAAATATTTATTTTATAAAATAAAATAAATAAATCAGCTTCACGCTGTATCCCGCACACAGCAGGGTAGGCAGAGGAACCTAGTGTTAAGACATTCCGTTCCCCACTTTCTGCCGAATTCGAAGTTGAGTGGCAGAACTCAACGCCGCGCTTAACCTCGACACCAGAGCGAAGAAATGGAAATATAAATTTAGGTAAATATTTCATCTCCTCGAGTGGGTGGTGAGTATTTATTTTATGATAATGATAATTTATTTTATTATATTTCTGGTCTAGTTTTGATATATTACTTTCGTGCTTAACGGCAGAGCTTAACGCTGCTTTAAGATGTCAAAATGGGAAAATGAAAATAATATAAATATAACTAAGAACAATGGCATTTACGAATGACGAACTGATTTATAAATTGATAAAATATCGAAATTAAATAAATAATGACATTTAAATAACATTTTTTATTTAAATCAAGTGAAATTAGAAACAGAATGTAGCTAAAACTGTCTATTTATTCTATTCTTAATTCCAGCGTATGCACGCTCCTTCGGCAAACTCGTTAAGAGCGATTTTTTCACACTTTCGTTTCGGTTTTGTTAATTAGAAACCTGTCTGCTCCGTGACGAGCTCTGTCTGGGTAATGAAAAAAGGTATTTGAAATTACTTCATTTTGTTATATACTATGTAGGTATATTATATATGTTAAAATTAAATCAGCTTCACGCAGTATCCCGTACAAAGCAGGGTAGGCAGAGGGAACCTAGTAATAAGACACTCCGTTTCCCACTTTCCGTCAAATTCTGAAGACATTGCGTGCTGAGTGGCGGAACTCAATGCCGCGCTTTGCATCAACACCAGAGCGAAGAAATGAAAATATAAATGTAAATAAATATTTCACTTCCTCGAGTGGGGATCGAACCCACAACCAGTCGATTTTACAGTCACATTTTGTGCGCCACGACGGGCCTATTATATATGTATATACATTAAATTTAATTGTACGTTGTGTTTGTCATTTTCAGATAAAAGAATAACACTTATGTCGAATGATCACTTTTCAGACTATAAGGTGGAGTGGATTCGGTTCTTATCATCGAGCAATTACATATAGCCGCGGCGTTAAGTTCCGTTACACATCTTGTAATGTTTAGTATTAATTTATTTGAAAGTGGAGATTGGAATGTTCTGACTCTAGGTTTCTCTGTATGCCTTGGTATTCAGGATAATGTAAAAAGATGACAAAAGATCAAAAGACTCGACATTCTCCTCTGTTTACCGTATTATTTAGGATTCTATAAAAAAATAATAAAAAAAAATAAGAGATACATTAATTTAATAATCAATTATAAATAATTCACAAAATATAAAACAATAGCTAAAAATGAAATTAATACGCTATTACCCTTGTTCCGGAACAATTACCTACCGGATTTTATTACGGAAAGTAATAAAAGGGGATTACGGATTCAATAGCTGGGCTGATAAAAGTTTGAGAGCACCTGCCCCGAATTTACGAGCAACCCCTTCGAAGTTTACCAATCATTTTCAGGTCTATTGGACGTTTTATAATGTGTATATAGCTTTTCTATTGTTTTGTGGACACTTGTGCTTATTGTATGCGAGGTTAATGAATAAAATGTTTACATTTTGTTGTTTTTTAACACTTTTTTCATATTTTTTTATAGCTTCAGGCTATATTTTGTGTATAACAGACGCCACGATGGATACCACTTCATTTTATTAATTTAATAATGTTATTGTAACGGCTGAAATTCAACGTACAGTGAAAGTTTCTAAAATTTGTTTGCCGTAAAATATGACAGATGACTGAAAAAATAATACCAGCCTAGTTTTCCAAATAATATATAACAATTAATTTAAATTCTTATATTTTTTTAGCTTCACACTGCATCTTAAATACGAAACCTACTGTTGGTAGCGGACTTTAACGTCCTGTTTTATCTTGTTACCAGAGAGCAAAGAAATGAAAAACAAAATCATCTCTCGAGAGGGAATAGAACTCCCGAACCCTGCGTTTAGAGTAAATTTACCGCAGCGCAACAATGACCTCTTCTATCTTTATTATTTTTTAATATATACTTAAGCTTTTGTAATCCACCGTTGTTTCAAGAATGCTCGTAACAATTAGAGAAAGACATAAACCGTACAGCAAGAGCTTTACGGACACCTGAGTTACTGTTTAGTTTCGTTCTCCCAAAGGAACTATTTCGTAGATAACTGAAACTTTAAGGAACTTGCTTGAAGATGTTGGATGGAGATTAAAAGATATTATTTTTATCAATTAAATTCGATGTATTATTCGCGTTGAGGCTATCGTGGCGTATTGGTGTACAGTGGGATGAATTCTTCTCTTCTCTAGTACTAAAAAAAGCGCGGCGTTGAGTTCCGTCACTCAAAACTCAATGTGTCGAAAATAGGTCTGTGCAGGGGAAAAGGAGTGTCTTCACACTATGTTTATTCTCCTTGCCCTGTAATAAATGACAAAAAAGAATCATCATCATTATTTACGCTTACCACAAAAGCCAATACAAAACACATTGGTCAAACAAAAAGGGAAATTCCGGAATCTCCGTAATTTCACAAATACACAGTCAAGCAAAAAGACCAACACGTTTTTGTCGGCACGTGAGTTGAATCCAATCATTTTTTTCTTATTCCGCCCCGATTGATTGGACGTGGGCATTTTTTCCGATTTTTTCCAGTTTGACCAACGCAAACACTGTGGGTGCAGGTGAGCTAAACGGTTTACGATGCTTCATACAAATTGTTATGGTTTATGCACTTTTGTTCTTTTTAGATATAAATAAATATATATTTTTGAGACAAAGCGAGGCGTTGAGTTTCACCATTCAACACGCAATGCTTCCAAAATTCAGTGGAAAATAGGAAACGGAAGTGTCTTAATAGGAAGTATCCCTCTGCCTACCCTGCTATGTGCAGGATATACCGTGAGCTGTAAACATATATTTTTTAATAAATTGTCTTCAAAAAGGAAATTATTAAAGATTGGGTAATATAATTCATATAATTCGTATCTCATCGATGTAGCGTTAGGTTCTACAACTTACACGTTATAACTCAAAATGAGCGAAAGATGGTGAAATTAAATTTAAACTAATTAATGTGTAAATTTAATATTGTTTTTAATTTTTAATCAATATATCTGGTAACTAGTGATGAAAATTGGCTATTATGATGAGGCTATAATGATGATGATGATGTTGAAGTCTGGTAAATTAAGTACCAAAATGAAAATGTTTACCATCCGAATATATTACACACACAACTAAAACCGTACTTTTTATTAGGAAAAATCTAGAAAAATTTAAAAGTCAAAGCTTATTTAAAACTCTCGATTCAGCTGAACGCTCCAGCAAAGTTAGAATCATAGTAGGTAATGAAAACTGTAAAGTTTGACGTAGCTTTTGAAAGTTCGATCGGTTCCGCGGACCGAAGGTGACCGGTGACTCATAGTAAATGAAGTATGGAGCTGAGATAAGGAAACCAATCTGAGAAGATATCCAACTTTAAGAAGTCCAATTTGCGTGTCTGAATGGAACACGTTTTAGGATTTTTAAGTTGCTTTTACGTTTTCTTGGTATAAAAATTGTCATAATAGTAAGAGATAATTTTTGAGGTCAGTCGTGGAGCAGGGGAACAAGCACACGCTTGCAGAATGTAAAGGCGACAGCTTGTGGATTGTGGGCAGCAGAGTGTCTTATCACTAGGTTCCCTACATGAATACAGCGTGAACCTGAATTAACACTAGGTTCCCATATTCCCTCTGCTTACCCTGTAAACGATTTTTAAGTTGCTTTTACGTTTTCTGGGTATAAAAATTGTCATAATAGTAAAAGACAATTTTTGAGGTCAGTCGTGTAGCAGGGGAACAAGCACACGCTTGCAGAATGTAAAGGCGACAGCTTGTGGATTGTGGGCAGCAGAGTGTCTTATCACTAGATTCCCTACATGAATACAGCGTGAACCTGAATTAACACTAGGTTCCCATATTCCCTCTGCTTACCTTGTAAAGATATACGCAAGTGGTTCTGCCAAATATGCTCTAGAAAATGAAGATGAAAGGATGGCAGAAGTGTATCTAAAAATGAAAGAAGCTCATCCTCACATTTTATCCTGCAAAGTACAATAATAATAGTGTAGTGTTTATATACTTCGTTTCCACCATTTGTCTGAATTCGGGATATTGAGTGTTGAGTGGCGTAACTCAGCGCCGCGCTTTATCGTAAATAATTTCGGCGATTAATGATCAAACAAAACCATCGTGCTAAAAGCTGGACGATTTCACAAAAAAGTAAAGAGAAAAATAATTTCTTACCATTAAACTCGAGATAAAGAATAAATAAAAGGATAAAATTTTCTTTTCCAAGAACTATTTCTGTCTGTGTTATAACACAGACAGGTCTATTAAAGTCGCAAAGTGCAAAGTTACTTATCGCTTAACATTCTAGTTATAACGATCAGCCTTTTTTTAGAAATCTATGTAAATTCTGAACTGACTTTGGTCGGAAGTATGATATTTTTTTTTATTTAAATGTATAGTAAAAGATAATAATTGAGGACGGTCGTGGAGCAGGAGCACAAGCGTGCCACTGTAAACCTGCCCCTTTCCCGTGAGTTCTGTGTGAGTGCCAAAACTCTACGCATTTTACCTTGACACCAAAGCAACAAAATTAAAATATTAAATATTTCATGTCCCGGAGTGGACATCGAACCTACATACATCCTGTCGTGTTTACAGTTGCAAATTCTTGCCTATTCAATAAATATAGGATAATACTTATTTAGAAAACGTATAAAAATTTGAACGTACCGGGACTCGAACACGCGCCTCCTGGAAACCGACCAAGCGCTCTGACCACTAAGCCATACGAACGTATGGCTTAGTGGTCAGAATGCCTTCGTTTTCTAAATAAGTATTTTTCTTTCCTAAGTGTGGAATAACACTTTTAAAAATGTTTAAAAATATAGGATATTTAAAAAAAGTTTCGCAAGACAGGAAAAAACGTAGAATGTCTAACATTTCATAGACTATCATTAACCTCTATTATTATATAATATAGTAGAGATGATTATTTCCAGCAATATGTGGCAGTCACCTGCACCGTACAGCGAGTTTTGTAAATCGGAAATGAATCATGTGGATATAATGACGATGACAAAAAGCTTTTGTATACAAAATTTAATTTAAATAGCCATTTTGTCCTCTGCCCGGTGTCACTTTGTGTTTTTTTTCTTTTTCATCTGTACGTCGTATTCCCAATATAGTAGCAGATGGAATTTAGTGTCAAAGCACTCAGTTTTTCACTACCTATCTCATTTCGACACGTAACTCAACGTCAGACTGCTTTACCAGAGCGGGTAGCGGTTTTAAAAATGTTTAAAATTGATTGTTTTCAATTGTAAGTGCTTTGAATTATTTTTTAGTATTTAAATTCTAAAAGTATTGTTTAACACTAGTTTAAGATTTGTCGTAATATTATTTTTATATGAATAAATAATAATGGATAGAGAAATATTTAAGAAAACGTATTTGAACGTAGTGAGACTCGAACGCGCCACCTTTGAACGTGGACGGTTTCCATTTTAAATTTTATTTTTTTTTTTCAAATTGCTTGATTAGTTTTAAAGCAACATTAAGTAAAATATCTACATCATATAAGAATGTTACTAATATTTTTTACATTTTTGAAACGTTATTCTTTATTCCAAACTTAGAAAAGATAAAATATATTTTGAAAATATATAAAAAAAATTAACGTAGCGGGCTACTTGTAGTTGAGTATACAAAGCTTCATGGTAAAAAGTCAGATCACGTTGCAGAGCGCGGAAGGTGAGGGGTCCAATAAAAATGTATAGAGGGGATTTGTAAGAGAAATAAACTCATATACGGACCACCGGCACCGGCGCGGCCATCGACAATTAATCAATTATTACGCTGTGTGAATTGTAATAAGTCATGTAAAAATATAGATAAAGAACGAATGAAGTATGTTTTGTTATACTTATCTATATAGCTGGAGAGTTCGTTTGGTTGAACGTGTTAAACTCAGGACTGTTTAGAATTGTTACATTGTTTCTGTATTAGTACATGATAGTACAGTCATCAAGGAAGGATATCTCGCATTTAGGAGGGTAGGCAGAGGGGACTCCCTCTAAGCTTAGTGTTAAGACACTCTGGTTCCCATTGCGTGTTGAGTTGCGGAAGTCAACGCCACGCTTAGCCTCGAAGAAATCACAATATTAAATATTTCATCTCCTCGAGTGGGAATCGAATCTCCAACCTGAAGTGTTTACAGTCAGCTTATGCCCCTGCGCCACGACTGGTAGTGTAGTATGACAAAACTATTGTGAAAATGGGTGAGCTTGAGAGCTTCCGAGAGCAAAATGTATAACTATTATTTCTTTGACTATGAGGGAGAAGCTGAAAGTTAATTAGTATTAGGCACATAAAAAGGTTTTGTAAAAGATTTTTATATAACAGTATAAAATCAAGAATATCTTGTATGGGAAAGCACTGTTGTAAGAAAAATTAAAACATTGTTATCTTTCACTTAGTTTTTTGATAATTACAAGAAAAATTTTATGTTAAGTTTATGTTTGATAATTATTTAAACGCTAATCGGTGACCACCTACTACTAAAGTAATAACAATATCATTCGATCGAGTCCACATCGAGCTTACGACCATCGCATATTTAGTCACACGCTGTTTCGCCGTGGTACTATGGGGTTTAGTTTTTTGGAAACTACAATATAAATACAAATAATGTATAGGCAGATGGTACCAAGTTTTAAGATACTACGGTCCACACCTTCCAAATTATTTTCCGCGTTTACAATCGGACCTTGTGTTGCTGCGTCACGACGACCTTCAATTATAAAAAACGATCAAGTGTGAGTCGGATTCATCCACTGAAGGTTCTGTACCAATTTCAAGGTTGACGGCTAACGGGAAGTACTACTTCTATAAATTAATAACCTTAAGTTTGCGCAGGTGAAATGAACTACAAATATAAATTTGTATTTTTGCTATTTCCAAAAAAAAACCTAAAATTTTTACTTTTATATTTTTTTCCTTATTCATATTGTTAGTTCTTGCTTAGTGCCCTATAGGTTTTAATTAGGCAGCATTGCACAAATGCTCATATCTTTTAAATGCGTTGACTCTGAAGCTTGATTTTTCTGTACTCCAAGAGCTTATAAGATGTAGAACTGACGACTATTTGATATTACTTTCAGCCTGATACCTGCACGAGTTCTTGTGATAAATGATATTAACTAACAGACATACATACAGAATACAAAGTGATTATGTAAGGGTTCCGATTTATCGTTTTAAGCTACATAACCCTAAAAAACAACTAAAAGAAATCCGAATACCTATTTCCTATACACATACAACACATACAAAAGTCTATACATACATTTGACATGTATTTACATATTCGGCTTTACGCCGTCAGATTAACTGTTTTTGTTCATTACCGGGGATGACGGCGCGGTCAGGTGAGTCGTCCAATTTAAGGGGTTTATTTTAAAATCCTATCGCAGTTTATGTTAAATTGCTGTACGTTTTGAGGGTCGCTTTAGCTTATTTTGGTGTATTAATTGGTGGATTTTAACAATTATTTATAATACATAAAATCTATTTCTTTTGCGTGGACCTTAAAACTTAAAATATAAAATGTAGTTTTTTCCTGTTCCCGTTTCAGGAAGTTTCAGGAAATCGTCTTTTAGTGCTGCACTACCAAATCAGTCGTTGCTCGATAATGGAAAGGTTATATATATATATATTTTTATAGATAAATAAATATATTTTATAGGGCCACAAACGGTAACAAACTATAAACGCGACAGGTTCCGTCACTCAACACTCAATGCCTCTAGAGTCCGGCGGCAAGTGGGGCACACAAGTGTCTGTATGGGAACAGAATGTCTTAATACTAGGAGCCTAGGTTCCATCTGTCTTCTTCACTCACAATCACAAAATACACTTTTGGGGATTGAACCCAAATCTACCTACTTGCACAGTTAGATCCTCATTACTGATGGAAAATGACGTCTAAAAAATCGCTGAAATACCCAAATCATTAATCAAAACCATTTTGAAAATCTATCTATCTGCAAGTAAAAATATTTTAGAAATATAAGAATCACATTCTTAGCAATCCGGTGAATCAATCAATGTCTTCGTATCTCATGCTCCTGTAATCCCACCTCGAGGTTATCGCGCTTGGGTGGATTCCAGCAAAGGTATGTATTTTTACTTAGTGTGTATGGAATATAATATTATTTTGGCAGTTCTACACTTGTTACCGCATATGGGAAGGGTAAAGCGAAATTACACGCCGCGCTTTGGTTACCAGAGTAGAATGAAAATAATTTATTTCTCGAGTCAGAATCGAACGCACAACCATCGTATTTACATCGCGTTGTGCCGCTGCACCATGAGGTCTCTTATACTTTTTTTTACTTCAACGTTGCACATCCTGCACAAAGAAAGGAAGGCAGAGGGAACCAGGGAACATAGTGATAAGGCTCAAGTTCTGAGAGCACTGAGTGTCAGAGCTTAATGCCAAGCCATGCCTCACCAGAGAAAGGGGGGAAAGAAATGAAACCATTAAATATATAATTTGCTCGAGTGGAAATCGAACTCACAACCTGTCGCGTTTACAATCTGGTCCCTCTTATACTTCTCAACAAATATTAATTATTTTAAAATTGAATCGCTTTTCAGTTAGGTGTTTCAACAAAAGTGAAACATTCGTTCGTCTTTTCACTGGCTGTTAATTTCGGAGTTGTTGGAATTAAGATTATTTGAGGGGGGAAGTTTGCGCTATCGTTTGAATTATTCAGTACATTTGCTAGCATTGGAACAGGTAAGACTTTGTTTATGTTTAGTATTAATAAATTAAGTATTGAGCCCAATCGTGGTGCATGTGCACATAGTATGACTGTAAAATCGACTGGTTGTGGGTTCGATTCCCACTCGAAGAGATAAAATATTTACTTATATTTTTATTTTTATTTCTTTGCTCTGGTGTGAAGGCAATTCGCAGCGTTGAGTTCCGCGACTCAATACGCAATGCATCTAGAACTCGGCGGAAATTGGGAAACGATGTGTCTTAACACTAGGTGCCCTCTGCCTACCCTGCTGTGTGCGGGATACAGCGTGAAGTTGATAAAAAAATTATGTATTGGAGGCCCTAGTGCATCATTAAGACAGCGCCTTTAACTGCGACAGTTGTGCTGCCATTAAACCAGCATTGTCTCGAAAATTGGTCGGAAGATCGGCACGGAGTGTCTTAGCACTTAAAAAAATAATATATATAAACTAGCACCATCGTAAGAGCCGTAATTTAAAAAAAATGCATTGTTGTCTCTTTCGTTAAATTAAAGTTCCATATTTTAAAAAAAGTAAAATGCGGCGAAGTTATGTTTTTCTCTATAACACTACAAGTAAAATAAAGAGAAAAAATCTATAAACGAGACAAATTGTGGCGTATAAGAGCGCGACTGTAAACGCGACGGGTTGTGTGTTCGATTCCGACTCGAGGAAATGAAATATTATATATTTCCATTACATCGCTCTCGTAATAAGGAAAGCCGCGGCGATAAGTTCCACCACTAAAACATCCAATGCCTCGGAGGTCTTAACAATAGGTTCCCAAGTCTACCTACCCTGATGCAGTATACAGGGTGAAGCTAAAAAAAATAAATAAACCTAATCAGCAGAACCAACCTTTAACCAAAACAATAGTCGATGGATACAATCTAATTGAATCGATACGCTCTTCAGTGAAGAGTTCGTTTCTTACGTCGGGCGTCTCAGGCCAATATAAATGTAAATGTTCCGAGGTACACTGTACTGGCCAGTTGGTCAAAGAATATGCTTATATATTTTTATTATGTCTATTTTTTTAGCATCACGCTGTATCTCGTAAATATTAGAGTAGACTGAGGGAACCTTAGAATTAAGTTAATGTTTATTTTCATAATCTGGACATCCACTCAAAAGGGATTTTGAAAAATTTTAACCTTAAAGGGATGAAATAGGGGTTGAAAGTTTGTATGGTTTTTTTTTAAATCGGCACCGATTTTTATAAAATTTTAAATTCAGTCTTTTAAAAATATTTCATTGAACACATGTTTCATGGTTTTTTAGAATTCACCCCATAAGGGTTCAAATAAGTGGTTGAAAGTTTATATGGAAAAATCTTTAAATCGCCATCGATTTTTATAAAAAATTAAATTCAGACTGTTAAAAATATTTTATTGAACACGTTTTTTGTAGTTTTTTTAGAATTCACCCCTATATATTACGTATCTTATATTACGGATCTTATCTGAGATTTCGAATTTGAATAAATGACAGCATTTAACTGTAAGCGTGATAACTGAGGGTCCAATTGGGATTCAATTTAATTTATTTTCATCTCTCTGCTCTGGTAGGCGAAGGGACTTGTTGGAATCCTTTACTTAATATGGAATGTCTCAATAATTGGTATGCAATGGAGTATCTTAACACTAGGTTCCCTCTACCTTCCCTGCTTGACAGGTAAAAACGTAAACCACCTTTTTCATATATATTTTGAATGTCACATCTAATACATTGCTCTATGTGTACATATTGGCGACGTGCGTTCCGAATCACAAGAGCTCTCATGCATAAAGAAGCCGACCGCGAACACCGGCACGTCAGCTCAGTGAATATTTCATGTTACACATTATTATTTCATATTATAATGAATAACTTGATACGTTCATAAATATGGTTTTCGGAAGTTTTGTTAATGTTTTAGTCTTTTTTTCGTCCAAAAGCCAGAGGTAATCTATTAAAATATGTACTTTAGTAGCTTCATTTGTGCCGTATATATTTTTTTAGTGTAGGTAGAGGTACCTAAGTCTAAGCCTAACTTAGTGTTAAGACTCCTTGCTCTCTGCTTTCTTCACTATTTGAAACACTTAATTGGCGCAACCTGACACCGCACTTTGTCTTAATAGAGCAATGAAACGAAAAAAAATTCACTCCTCAAAGTGGTAAATGTCTGTTCCACTACGTCACCACGATCTCACAAAAAGCACATAGAAGCTTCAACTAAGCAAAACATGAAATATCTCATTCCTAGTACTCAGAATATGAAAGATCAGAAGCATAAAAATGTATATTCAATATTTGTTTTTATTTATAAATTCTTTATGTTATGATGCCTGTTGAAATTATATAGCAATATTTAAAAAAATATATTTGCTGTGTTTTAATCATTTAATCGAACTGTCATAGTCCTTTCTTAGTTCTCAAATATTGATTCGGAAATAAAAGAAAAGAATGGTGAGAACCCTTTGTCAAGACAAGGTTCCCCTTCTTCCACCCAATTTCAAAAAAATTGCGTATAAAGTAGCTGAATTCAACGCCGCGCTTTTATCATGTTACTGGGGCGAGAAATAAAATTCCACTAAAAAGAAAAAATTTAACAAAATAAAGCAATTCAGGAAACACAAAAAAACACATTAAATATGAAAATCATATCAACAAAGAGATACTTAAATTATAATTAAGAATACCCAATAAGGGTCCGCAATATAAAAGTTGGAGCATTTTAAAACTTTTTAAAGTTCCACCTGACCCGGAACTTTATCCACTTTTAATGAATATTTTATTCAATAGCACAACTTGTGGAGTTCCCATGATTTTTATATAGGGAAGTTTGTACATTACATTACAATGCATGGGGCCATGTCCATATTGGTATTTAATTTAACAGGGGACCTAACCTAAGATGAACTTTTATACGTTGTTTTGAATTTATATTTTTTTTAGCTTCACGTTGTATCCCGGGTAGACAGTATTAAGTAGGTACAGGAGTTAATTCAATTAGCACTAAATCAAATTGAATTCGAAACACTGCGCAGTAAGATAAGAGGTGGAACTTAACGTTGTAAAATGTATCGTATAGAGTATCGTCAAAAATATAGTGTAGAGTAGTAGAACTCAACGTCAATCTTTCTTTTCTAACCAGAGCGATAGCTAAAAAATGAAAATAATTAATTCCCCATTTAATCGAATACATTACCCTCAGATTCACGTTCATAATCTGTTATACTGCGCCACAACGGCCCCACAAAAAAAAAACAAAATAAAATGAAATATTAATATACATATGTATGTGTATTCATTTTATATTTATATTTTTTTTATTATCATATAATACATACTTATCACTAATAGGGAAGTGTTTTAATGTTAAGTGATTTAACAGTACGTTCCCAGGTTCCCTCTACCTATCCTCCTTCGTGTGCGAGATGGTACTTCATAAAATATAAAGTATTCAATGTTAAAAGTCTTGAAATATTAACCCTTAAAAAAATTTAAAAAAGCTTCTTCAATATGACTGGATCGCAGCTACACTTATCTCAAAAGTCATCTGATCTGACAATCACACTGCAGCTACCTTTGTTTCATTTCCTGATGCTGCTCATATATTTTTTCTAACACAAAGTGCACATATAAGTATGGAGAAGGATTTGAGATAATTGATATTTTTTTGATAAGACATATTAATTGATATATCGTGGTGCAGTAGAGAATACCCTGAAAACTCACGATTGTTGCAGATTCTAGACTTAGTCGTAAGAATATTTATATTAAAAAAAAAATCAGGCGTACAAGGTAATTCGGTATATTGAATAGACGAAGTGCAGTATTGGTTTTGTCATACAATACTATTGCGTCTTTAAAATAAAAGAAAAATGGAGAAATGAATGGCTACAACATAGGACTTCAAAGAAATATGCGTGTTTAGCGGTAGGATATCTTTGTGTATGCTGACATTTTCTATTTAGGTTTTTTCTATGTTATTAGATTTTTCAAGTCGTGGCGCAAGGGCACAAAGTGTGACTGTTAACGCGACTGTCAGTCCGATCCAAACTCGAGGAGTTCATTACCTCGAGTAGATATCGAACTCAGTCTTATATTTAGAATTAATTTACATTTTTATTCCCATTCCTTCGCTCTGGTGTCCAGGCAAAGCGCGACATTGAGTTCCGCCACATAACACGTAATGCCTCCAAAATTTGGCAGAAAGTTAAGATCGGAGAGTCGTAATAGGTTCCCCTTTGCTTACCCTGCTGTGTGCGGGATACAGCGTGAAGCTGATTTAATCTTAATTATTTTTTTCTTTTATTAAGGCAGTCTTTTGTTAATATTCGTAACGAGGCAAGGGACAAAGATCTAACTAGAAATTGGGCGAAATGGAAAGAATGCAGCTTAGGACTAGGTTCCCTATACCATACCCTGCTATACGAGCTGCGGTTTTTAATAAACTTAATAAACCCAAAACCATCACATATAAAATAAATAATGCCCATACAAATAATGTCTAGATTCCAGATTCCAAATTCCAAATAATTTTACTAAAACTAAGATTTTTTTACGAAAATCCATCTCCATACAAATGAACATTCGTTATTAGGTACGATCGCGCCGAACGCTGGATTTCAATAAAGCGACCTTTTGTTACGTGTGCCACCAATATTTGATCTGGTTCGTTGCAATATTAAAAGATTCATTTCAGTCCCGTTCATCATACATAGGTAGCTCGTTAGGTGCTTAGATGCTCAGTGGATGAATACTTGCTTTTGACTTTGGTTAACAGCCTTTAGGTCGGCGGGAAATGGGGAATGGAAGTGTCTTATATAAAGAAAATGGGGAACAGAAGTGTGTGAAAATCTTGATTAACTGACGACGTTGTTAAATATGTCAAAAAACGTATAATAATCTTGAACGTAGCGGGACTCGATCCCGCACTTGTTAAAACTACCTTTTGTACGTATGGCTTAGTGCTATAGGCAAATAGAGCTCCATTTAGCTTAAATTATTTTAAATTTAAGAACTTCCTTGAGTCCATAATCATTGATATTATAGTTAAAACACTTCTACACTGTACAGTTTGTTCAGGTGACTTAAATTTCAAATAAAAAAAGGAGTTGTAGTCAGTTTCAAAATTAATAAAAAATCAAGTAAGTAAAAACTAACAGATATATTCTACTAATATTATGAATGTGAATGTTTGATCCCCTTTCACATAAAAACTAATGAACGGATTTATATAAAACTTTAGCATAGGCTACAATTTATCTCCCCCGAACGTGTGCCCACCTTGTCGTGGTGGAGGGAGCTCATTAGCGTCCGGCAAGCCAGTCGGGCGTGAAGCTAAGAGGCGCACTGGGAGATAGGTGCTAAGGAGCCTATAAAGGAGTGGTGTTGTCGTGAAATTTATTTCACAAATGGCTAGGCATAGTTATGCCCTCGCGCGAAAATCGTAATCCTAAGAATCGGTGTCGTTGATCATGTCTATCGGCCGAGGAATGGGACCGAGAATCTTGGCTTAACCGCCTGGGTTGCGAGGAAGAAAACCTCTATAAAAAATTACCCCGAATCCTAAGTGGCGACGCAGCGCAAAGGGATGCATGGCTGATGGGTAGTTCAGTCGTTACTGCTATCCCCGTTAGAGTACCAGCCGACACTCTAACGGGTCATATTTAGGCTTACCCGGGCACAGGGGGCACTACCCGGGTGGACATTTTATTTCCCCCA
>JAATLQ010034172.1:10055-21313 GCA_013421005.1 Heliconius erato x Heliconius himera
CAGCAGGGTGGGCAGAGGGAAGCTAGTGTTAAGACACTCCGTTCCCCACTTTCTGCCGAATTCTGGAGGCATTGCGTGTTGAGTGGCAGAACTCAACGCCGCGCTTAACCTCGACACCAGAGCGAAGAAATGGAAATATAAATTTAAGTAAATATTTCATCTCCTCGAGTGGGGATCGAACCCACAACCAGTCGGTTTTGCAGTCACACCTCGTGCCGCTGCGCCACGACCGGCCTCAACTTATATTATTAACTAAAAATAATAAATAATCGCCTTATTAACTTTTGTAATAGAAAATTCTGGGAAAAAATTCTAATAGACTTTTTTAATAAGTTTTTTTAAGTCTCTCATATTATTTATTTCTAACTGTCATCTAGCCAATTACTAACGACGTCGGTGAACCTTTTTCGGAGCCCGAAACTTTGTCGTGGAACCAACTTTGGCAATAGATGGACCGTTCTAAACAAATTAAGAAGTTTTGATATACGACCTAGGACAACCTAGACAAGTTGTGGATAAATAAGGGGTGACTGATATAGATAATGAACTTAAAAATGAAAAATTGAGTTTGTCTTCTATAGTAAGGTACGTCAGGTATCAACGTATATATTATCTAGATATTATGATTGCCATATAACCGTGTCTACATGACTTTCGTAATTCTCAGTCTAGCCGTGACAACGGACTAATGCAAAGTCTTCAAAACGTCGGGTTTCCAATAATTTTTAAAACCAAATATACGCGACCACCACCGCCGTGCTTACAGTCAGACTTTGTTCCACTGCGCTATAACGCACTTCCATTACTATCTACGTTACTAAAAGTAATCGAATGCTAAAATGTACTTTATACCACACACAATTATAATAAAACATGAAAAACCATTAATCAAACCGGAGCTGAAAAAAATCAACTTCTTCTCCTGAGTCTCTAATTTACTAGAGACTCATTCGCTAATTCAAAAACACATTCTATTATACGAGTATGTATGAGGTCCTTACATATGGAATTGTCGTTTTGTCGTACTGGCACTTTAAAATCACAAATTTCTCCTCTTTGATAAGGAATTCCAAATTCAAATTTATACAGCTATTTATACAATACAAGTACACACAAGTACATACAAGTAGAAGAGCTTCAATTTGAAAGTCTAAGACATCCACATCCACATTACCATTTTTTTTTTTCAAAATTTGGATAACTTCTTGAAAGAGAAAAAAATCAACTCCAATGTGACGGTCCGAACCGTCTCCAAAGATTTGATTGATTTCCGTTCGAATGATTTTTTCCGTAAATAGATCAATGAACTACCTACGATATGGCGAAAGTGCAAAAATAACAATAGTTCATACTTTGATTAATGAATATATTATATCAAAAAAACATTTGACGTTTTGTTCCTCCCATACCAAACGCCAATTTTATATGTTAAGACCCAATAATAAGTCGCGTTTATAAATTGAACTCTATTCTGTAGTATTAAAGTAGATTTTTCGTTAACAAATCGAGGTGTCACTAGAGGAAGCAATTCATCACTTCGAATGCAGCGGCCACCTATATAAGAGACGGTAATAGCGCGAATGTCCTCAACCGTTCCTAGACGAATGATCCCCCAATGATGGTTTCACTCAAGAAAATGAATTATTCGCTAAAAAAATATATAATTTCTAATTATGTAAAATATGTAAATTAAAAGATATTATTATGCAACAAGTGTAAATGCTGCAACTGTGCGACATTAGTAGAAGTCATTAGCGGAGCCATCTTGTGAGGCTCATCTGTGGACGGCGGAGGGGGGCACGTGGCACGTGGGGAGAGGAGGGAGGGGGGAGACAGCGTGCAATTACCGTCAGCTCTGCATTTAAATGTTATTTTGTTCATTTGAAGATATAATTAAGCTAACTGCTGAAACACTTACAGAAATTGTGATATTTTTTTTCAAAATAGGCTATAAATAACAATAGCTTCGAAGTAAGTTGAGGCCAGTCGTAGTGCAGCGGCACGAGGTGTGACTATAAAACCGACTGGTTGTGGGTTCGATCCCCACTCGAGGAGATGAAATATTTACTTAAATTTATATTTCCATTTCTTCGCTCTGGTGTCAAGGTTAAGCGCGGCGTTGAGTTTTTCCACTCAACACGCAATGCCTCCAGTATTCGGCAGAAAGTGGGAAACGGAGTGTCTAAGACTAGGTTCCCTCTGCCTACCCTGCTGTGCGCGGAATACACCATGAAACTTTTTTTTTTAATTCCGAAGTATCATTATTTGTTTAACGATAACATGATAAGAAATTCGATTCAATTATGTTACTTCAATCATACTCTGAGGCTAATATTTACTGAAATACCAACCGCGCGGTCTCCGGGTACGACGGGACAGGTGCTCAATCGGTATTAGTAAAGTAAAATGTTACGTATAATTAAATTTAAGAATTTATAAGAATCGAATGAAGTACAATGGGGAAGCTATAGTTAATTAGTGACATTATTTTAATCGTATACCTACTTTTATTTTGCCTCACGCTGTAATCCGTTCTCATTAAGAATTCGGCGGAAAGTGGGGACACTTTTCATTTTTAAGGCATTGCGAGTTGAGTGGTGGAACTTAACACTCGAGCGCACGTTGCGCTTACATTTGCGATAATATAAATATACATAAACAGTTACCTCGGGCACTAAGAATATGTCAGGTGTCATATACTACTATAAGTCATTTCCACTTGGCCACAAGTTTGAAGTCGGAAGTTAAGGCTACTCTAATATAATAAGATCAATTTATTCCAACAAAGATGATCATTTCTCCAAAATTACGAATGAAATAAGTAGTATCGCGATATAATAACAGAGGAGATCTTCGACCGTGTCCCGTCACATGACAGGTGGTAGTGGCACGACGCCGGAAAGGACGTATGAGTTTTGTTATGTACTCTATTGATATATATTGAATGAACCTGTTACACTCTGCGTTGACAGGGGAGGCTCTATTACTTATTTTTACATAGTGTGTTGGTGAGACGATAAGAAAAGGCTAGTGACAAGACACTGTTAAATAGTTGCTAAATATCTTAACTTCTAAAAGTGCGTGAAATGACAATCATTATATTCTCTTAAATAAATTGTTACTGCAATACACTCAACAGTTTTTTGTTATTTTTTTCTTCCCAGCCCGTCATTTTCAGTCAACTTTTAATTGAAAAAAGCCAAAGAAAACACCTAATGAATGAAGAATCTCTTGAATAAATCTCTTTTGTTTCTCATTCAAATCTTAATATTCCAAAAATATTAAGTTAAAATTTTCTTCCTATCTACAGTTCTTGCTTTTAGTTCCATAGTATCTTATGTTCATAAAAAAATTGTTTAATTCTCATCGCAACAGTTTTGGGTTCTATCCCACGGTGTTGAGTTCCACATAATTTAAAATTCAATATAGTGTTTTAAATTCGTGCGGAAAACGGAGAGTGGAATGTCGTAACTGTAGTTTCTTTTTACCAACCCTGCTATATGCGAGGTGAAGTTTAAGAGTGACTACATCGCTGAACATTGCTTCCGTTTCATAGTACTTATAGAACTCTTCTGAGGTTCTTAATTTTTTAGCCGATTGAAGCTATTTACTAATCTAACTATGCTTTAATAGTACTATTTTAAATGACATTACAAACAATTATATAAGTGAACGACCTCTTACTAACGCCGTTTTATGTTAAAGCTTACGCAATTTTTAGCACACACATACACCCAGGCGCACACACATACACAGTTGCACTTATAAAGACAGTGTACGTGATCCACACAGTGCGAGCTATCAAGTAGACAGCACGCGGGCAATAAGCCGAGGAACAACAATACATACATACACCCTCGTACTGCACTCGGAGATCGGAGTCTTGTAAACAAAATGTCAACTGATCAACGTAACGTTTGTTCTCTGGTTATTTTTCTATTACATAAAGATTTGCACTGTTGTGTCGAGCGTTTTCATCAAAATTACATTATATGGGTACGCGATATCAAAAAAATACAATTTATTTGTATTTTTTAGATATAAATGGAATATTTTTGTATTTTTCATTTTTTTAAATGTTATAAAAAGCCAGCCAAATTCAGAGATTAAAAGCCTTGGGATCAAATATAGGCACTTTTAAAAAAAAATATTATGAAGTTAATTCTTTAATGGACGTATTTACTTCACAAAGTCGTACTTAGGTTCGACGGACAGATTACCACCACGTCGGCTCTAACAGTAGTTCTCGTAATACTAACGTGTCATGAATGGGCGAATGTATGAAAGATGAGTTTATAAACGTATAGTTGTAGGTGTAATACTCTTTTGAAGTAAGAATTATTTCGTTGTTTAGAGTCTGGCCATAGTACGGGATGTTTTCTAACTTTAGTATACGTTCGTTTTACCATTACCATTCATATTACAGAGAAAGTTTTAACTTTTGACACGTCACGCTTTATTTAATCTACACCCTGTTATATACGAGTATGCAGATATCTTACTGTTAAAACATACAGTTCTCCACGTTGCGCCTAATATTCGAGACATTTTTGTGGTGTTTCTTCTATCAGAGTGGGGAAACTCTTCAGTGTTCGTCAGTGGGACAATCATCACGTTTACAACCACACGCTGTCGCACTACACCATCATTGACTTACACTATGACTTACTTTACAATACGCAGCAAATTCAAAATACACGGATGGATATTTGACGCGTGTTCTAGTAAAATCCGGAATAGACTACAGCGCGTTTGAGACCGCTTCGTTGTCTCTAACTACGGGTTAGTTAGGGATAAAGCGTGAAGTTAAGTTAGTTACATGTCTACCAAATAAAAGTGTATAAAAACATAATTCGGGTCTTTTTTCGATGTATTTGGTTTGTATCTTTAATTAATATTATTTTGACGGTTTTCCGCATACAGAAGAATCAGAATTAAAGAAAAATTTCTATTATATTGAGAAGTTGGCGAGGTTGACGCAAATATTTAATTAATGGACAAACGTTATTTAATCGTCCTCCGTCTTATCTCCGAAGAAGCTTTATATCCAAATGTTTGGAAAGTCTCATTGATAGCTCAAGTTTACGGGATAAATTGTTTATAAACTTCGTGCCTTCATACAAGAGAAATACGGACGGAAAATGGTAGCGTAGTAGGAATGTTCTATTTTTTAGTTTCGCGCTGTATCGGGCATACAGAAAAGTAAAAGAATGACGGAAGGAACCTCGTTCTAGGACTCTCCGCTCTACACATTCCACCCAATTTTCTAGACATTGCCTGTTGAATAACTCAACGCCGCGTTTCGTGTGTTAATATTTAAATAATTTTTAAATTTGAGAAAATATCACAGCTGATAATGATAATACATTGTAAATTTCAGTATAACTTTGAAATGGGTCCAACGTAATAAAATTTTAAGGCGAAGCTTAAATCCGGCCGGAATCTACTCACTCGCTAGTTTTTTTTTGTATTATAAATTATATTTTATAAAATGTATTCTATTGCATTTTTATCAATATTTTTTTTTATTTCAATTCAGGCCATTAAAGTGCGGCGTTGAGTTACGTAGAAGTAATAATGTATTCTTTTACACTGTACACTTTTCTATAGAGATAGATGCAATATTGTGGTGTTCTCAATTCACTTCTTACGAGGTCTCGCATAACAAGTTTGTACAAGAAAAAAGACTCAAATACTCGTATTAGCTTTTACTCGAGTATAGGTCGAACCCACAACCACCGTAAAAGTAAGACATTAGTTAAACAAAAGTAAAGGTTTCCAAAAAGCGAATAATCATAAAAACAAACCTTTGAAGTAACCAAAACAATTGTTATACAACAAAATTGGATCTGTGACTTTCCAACGTATGAAATTAGGACAAACTAACGAGGAGCTGCTCGAGCTGAGTCACGCTGTGATACAATTATATCATAGTATAGAATTTTATTACGAAGCGTGTTTATTCCAAATAGAAATGAGCTTTTAATATGTGCTTTATCATTAAGATGAAATATTTCTTATTTTGCTAGATTCAGTTAAGTATCCAAGTGCAGCGTTAAGTTCGGCCGCGAAATAGGAATTCAAGCGGGAAGTGGACTGAGTGTCTCGACTCTCGGTTCTCTCTGCTTATTCTTATTTAATGAGAAAAAGATATAAATATCCCAAACTAGGCTAAGCTTGTGATGTAGTGGGAACTGATAAGCATTATTGTATAAGTATAGTACTATCCAACACGAATACAATTGTTAAATTTTAATTTTTAAAAAGTATATGATTTTTGCATTTAATTTCTCTTATAATCTTTTACTGTCGTACATTAAATATTCAATATTCCCGCAAACTTAAGTTTGTCAACTGTATTTTCCCTTAGACCCAAAAGTATCTAATTTGGCAAGTAAGAACTTGAACAACAAATTAGATAAAAAAAATGTATTTATTTCTACAATGTTTTAATTATATACAAACTGAGTGTATATACCCTCCTCTTGACTTACAATCCTGAAATTGATACGAAACCCTCGGTGGACGAGTCCGACTTACAGTTGAACGGTTTTTTTAAATCTTTTATGAACTTAAGCGTAGTCAAGATAGTCGGTAGTTGGGAGCTGCCCGGCCCGAGCCAGGTCCCGAGATTAGCGTTCAACCAAACGAACTCTTCCCCGTTATAATGTAAGTATAATATAGATCAGTATACAATATTTAGTGGTTCGTACTTTGTACCTTGTAAGCCTACTCACACTCAAACACTAAAATATTGAATTTAATATACACGAAGTAACTCGTGTACTACAAGTTTATCCAAAAGTTGGTCGAATTTCGATTATGAAAGTTTATATGTGTCGTAATATTTTAATACGCATATTAAAATATTTCTGAGGCAATCGTGGTGTAGCGGCATATCGTCGGACTGTAAACACGGTAGTTATGGCTTTGATTCTCATTTGGTGAAATAAGCAATTTTCATTTTCTCTCTCTGGTAAGAAGACAAAACGCGGCATCGTATTCTCATTTAACAAAGACTGTCTAGAAAATTGAACGGTGCAAGGGGAAGGGAGTGTCTAACTAGGTTCCCTCTGCCCATCCTGCTAAACAGGAGTACAGGTGAAACTAAGAATTCAAACATTTAAACTTTTTTTGAAAAATGGTAATAGGTACTTCCTAACGGAAAAGATAATATATACCGGTATTACCTAAAACATAATAATTAACGTTACGACGCCACGCGGAATGTACGACGCGCTTTGTGGGAAATATTTAGGTGTAAGAACCTAACTAAATAATTTTGTGGGTGGTTTAATAAACATGCATTATTTCGAAATAATTTCATAATAAAGGAGATATCATAAATTGCCTTAAAGTAGGATTTTATTAAACAATTTTAATAAGAGCTTTGAACGTTGTTCAGATTTATTACAAAAAATAGGTATTTGTGTCACAAAGAACGAGATATATCCTTCTTTATCGTATGAATGAAAAGTAGAAGATCGGCAACGCTTAATAATATTTTTGTAGTAGTCTGTGTATGTCTGCGTCACACGAAATAAAAGTTTGGATAAAAATCGTGAAATGAAAAAAACTAAACTGTTGAGGTACCTTGAATAATTTCTTTAGAAATGTTTGCAATATTTTACCGTATATGTAGTTTCAGTAAAAGGAGCGCTGCTTCTTCCACTTTGTATAATGTGGTTATCTCAGGAAGCAAAGCGCATCGTTATCTAGAATTTACTTATTTAGAATACTTATTTAGAACGATACCATCAGATAGTGTGATCACGCCAACAACCCGTCACGCCAGCGTCCGGCATCATCTAAGATCATCATCAAAGTCTTTCATTCTTATCATTCTTCCATATAATATAATATTTATTATTTTTATAATATTTATTATATTTATATAAAAATTAAAGCGCCGTTCTATGTATTACTGTGCTTCAAATAGTAGCCAATGTTATGAGGTCGAGCAGTTTATTGTGCGGTGTCGTATCGCTACCAACAGCCACAGGGACGGAAGTAACCAACGACTAACACAGATATTCAACATAAGCTCTAAAAATATCGTATAAATTTTACTTAATTTAGCTTTAAAGTTTTAATAGACCGTCGTGGCGTAGTGGTACAGTATTTGAATGTAAATGCAACAGTTTTAATGCCACGCTCTGGTTACAAAATAAAGCGTGGCTTTGAATTCTATTCTAATATAATGGCATGATAATATTTCGAAAATTAGCCTTCTCTGCTATAATTAATGTGGGATACAGCGTGAAGCTAAACTGAGCGGTCGTTTACTTTATAGTTTATTTTTTTTATTTATTAGTCTTATTATTATGTGATACAAGTCTTTAACTAATTTTAAAATATTTAGATTCTGAGTCTAAGACTCTTGGTCTTAGACTCGGATAAAGAAAGATAATATATGACCAAATTTCTTCTTTTTCTTTATTCTTACTTGAGAAAAGGTTCAGCTGCCTATAAATTATATCTATTAGCTGACTAGATTATGAGAATTTTCCATTTACGTTATTCAGTGCAAAATATTTAAATGACAATATGATTATATATTTGAATGAAAATGTGCTTTAACACGGAGAGCTGGTGCACCGGGTGTTTGCACTAATTTACGACCACGACCAAGAACTACTTCCACTTCTTTCACTCTTTTACTTTTCAGAATATTTTATGGCACGTAAGTGTTATACCTACAAACTTTAGTTCCTACAGTCTTGACGTTTAGCGGAATTTACCGTCTCTTCCTTTTAAATGTGTTTGTGTTACGCTGTAAACGTTGCAGATGTTATTTTGGATAATGCGGGAAAGTCTGAGATAATTTTATATATGATACATGTTGGTGTTCTCGAAGGTCAACTGTGATCCTAAGTGCAGTTGCTTTACAAAAATCCCATACATATATACCCATAAGATACAATAAGTTGATGTTAGTACTCGGTCATATGGAGGAACATATACTCGTAATGTCGAGTAATAACTGCTTTTTAGTTTACCTCCCTAGATGCCAAATTTCTACTTTCTAAATACAATAAGTTGAGTAGTAAATGTAATGGAATTTAACCTTTTAATGCTTCAATATTATCTTGATTTGATACGCTATAATTATAAATAATTACTTTTCCTTTATACCTATTAGTAAGAAGTACTTAATAAGTAGGTATATATATTATATATAAATAAGATAAGTGATCGTGTCGCAACGACACACTGTCGAACTGTATATGTGAAGGTTGTGGGTTTGATTCTCACGTGGAAGTCATTATTTTTTAAAAAAAAATATTAATATACTATTGTCAATATATTCCGTCTCTCACTTTCTTACCATAACTTTTTTTTCTATAAAAAAGGCATAACTATTGCGTTAACATTCTAACGCTACTTTGCCACGATGACTTCACTTAAAATCTTACAAAAATCGTATAGATACTTGTTAAAATACGAAAAACAAAGAAAATAATATGCAGAGTCACGACACAACACAACACTAGTATATACAATGTGCGTATTAAGTAATTTAGGATTTAGAGGCTCGTGACTCACAAATGTCTCTTAATAAACGAAGCAATGAAGGTGAAGTGCGTTGATTAATGACACCACGAGAGCGACTAGTAGAGACTGTTGTTGGATATTCTCTTTATTTTAATTAGACTACGTTTGGAGTTGATCTTCATTTTGATTATATAACAGTAATATAGCTTCACGCTGTATCCCGCATATGGCAGCATATAAGCAAAGGGAAAAATGAAATTAAAAATAATTCAATTAAATTAAATATAATCGTGATATTTTCTTTACCACTAACGCTTCTTCGTAAATTCGGCCAAAGTTTTCATTCAGTCCCCTAAACCTTCAGAAAAGATAAAAGAACAATCCATCTAGATCTTGTTACTTCTTCTTCAATAAATATTTTAAGTATATTTACAAAATAAATTATATATTTTTTTTATTCGTTGGATTCCGCCACTTAAAACAAAATGTCTAATAGCTACAAATTAAAAGTTTCTTAAAACCAGATTTCTTAATATGAAATAGATAGATACAAACGCTGCAAATACGTTAAAATAAAGAAAAAACGAAAATTCTTGTAAGAAATCCTTTAAGCGTGAAGCTAGGCATATTCTGCTTCTCTTGTACTCTATACAATCCTGTATCGAGCTTGTATCTCGTGAACACGTCGCTAATGTGTTCACAACTTTTTCTATTCTCTTATTAGAAGCTTCACACACGACGTATATCACATCTTGGAACGATACTATTTTTTTACTAGGATCGGATTTATACTCACATTATACAACTGAAGAGTTTCTTTGGTTGAACTCGCTAATCTCAGGAACTACTGATTCGAATTGAAAAAATCGCGCTGTGTTGAATAGTCTATCTATTAAGAAAGGCTGTAGGCTATGATACATCATGTTTATTGTTTCGATATAACCCACTGTCCCTGCGCTGAGAGTTGCTTCGGTCACTTTGAATGTGGCCGAGTATTGTGTCATACATCTGTCAGTCATTTCCATTTGAAGACGCGAGTGAAATAAACTGAAATGAACAGATAATCTTTAGAATTGTACGCGTCGTGACTGTAGTAGTAATAGTAGTAATCGTATTGACAACATATAATATTTATTTTATTATAAAAAACTCAACTTCATCATTTTAAGATATATATATATGTAATTGCCAGAATATTCTTATGCCAAATTGTTAAAAATACACTATTTATTAGTTGCAATACAAATTCCAGTCGGCATAATGACGTCACAAACCTGTACAGCTTTTCCATTATTGCTTAGTAGATTGTGAAAATATATTTACTGATTACTCACTATTGCTAACTTCTATAAAAAAATACTGTTTGTGAACCAATGCAATCCAATCCTCGGAGTCCTAGTACTATACTGTCTTTGCTGAGATGATAGGTAGATTACCATACAATTACAATTATAAAGATAAGCTAGCTCCTGGTTGTAAATAGGCTGTACTCGTATATTGTATAGACCCGTCGAGGAGTTGTCGAGGCGATGCAGGAATTATGTAAAGAGGAGTTTTATTATGCAGATTGAGAGCCGCGTCTTCTTAACGAAATATAATAACTGTTTTATATTATATATGTTTATTATATTGAATCATCACAATTGAAATTAAGAGCATCACTGCGTCGGACTGTAAACGTGACGACTGTGGGTTCGATGACAATCAGAGGAATTTGGGGAATTGTGGATTCTTATTTTCTCCCCCTGATATCAAGATTAACT
>JAATLQ010034173.1:0-21314 GCA_013421005.1 Heliconius erato x Heliconius himera
CGCGGCTGGCGCTGGAGGCCGACAGCGCGGCGAGCGTCACGGTACGTAGCGGGCCCCCTGTCCCCCGCGCCCCCGCCTGCCGCTGCGCGCGCTCGCGGCGCTGGGCGCGGGCGCGGCGGGCGCGGGCGCGCTCTACGCGCGGCTGGCGCTGGAGGCCGACAGCGCGGCGAGCGTCACGGTACGTAGCGGGCCCCCTGTCCCCCGCGCCCCCGCCTGCCGCTGCGCGGTACGTAGGTGGGGCCCCTTGTATACCTGCACACATATAGCTAATTCAATGCTGCTACATTCGAGTACTATGTAAAATCTGCTTTTTAAAGTTTCATAATCTTAAACTTATGAGTTGACAGGAATTAAAGATACGAGTGTTGTAAGAGTCTTTTTATTTAGCATTTCAAATCCAATTCAATAAAAATACTGTCTGTGGGCCTACAACTATAAAGTTTGCGGAGAATTAAAACATGAAGTACTATAACCAAATGTTTTTGAAATTCAAGTGTTTTTTAAAGAAAAACCATGGCAAATTTATATTTGTAGCTTATTTCATGTATATGGCTGCAAACTTAAGTTTCCCAATTTATATAAGTATTTACTTCTCGATAACCTACAATTATAAAATTGATACGGATCTATTATGCTTAATCAATATTTTTTTAATTAAACAAAATGTTTGAAAAAAAAAATACTTTTTATAAACAACACATACAAATATAACACAGCTTTCCTTCAACTTCCAAACAGACATTCGCATCAATCGCCAAGCTGTGCCTGGCCGTCAACGAAGGTGACGAGGGTGGTGATGAGTGGCGCAAGGCGGAGGCCCGACTCGCGCTGGCTGAACAGCAACTAGCCTTGCCACGAGACATCAAACTGCAGCATGGACTCGACCAGGCTGATACTAAGCTGGTGGAGGCTGAGGACCTAGTTCAGGTAATGTGAATGGTTATTGCTTATTTTAATTGTAATTAATTGGTTTATTCCTAGGTGGCATTTTTAATTCCTCGTTCTTCTAAGAAAGCTAAAATCTTAAAGTCAAAGACACTAGGTCTTAGGCGGAGAGGATATAGAGCACGAAAGATAACAAAATGTCCAACATTAATCTCACCATCCCTCCTTCAAATACTATTGAAGTATAATTCAAATTAAAATATTAACAAATATATAATGTCGTCCTGCCACAGATGTACATCGACAGCGACAGCCGCTGCCTCACCGAGTACGACTACAAGAAGGCGCTGGATCTGACCGACTTTGTGCAGGACATGGAGAGACGGGACGACTTACGTTTGCGAGTAAGTATATGAAACAATGGTAAATGATAAGTAAGCGTGAAATAAACAAAAAATTGTTATTAGTTAATTTAAAAAAAAGTTACCATTAAATAAATAAAATTATTAATAGGAACGGAGTGTCTAATACTAGATTTCCGAGGCCAATTATTAATTTAAAGAAATGTTACCTTTGTCTTCTGACTTCGTAATATTTGTATTTGTATAATTGGTGTCGTTACCAGAGCGAGTACTATTTATTACTTTTGAGAAAAAAAATACATAAAAAAGAACTGAAATATATATATATATAATAAATAAATTGTTTCATTCTGACAGTTCAATTAAAACTCACTCACAAATTAACAACATGTTGTCGTCACTGACACTGACTGATATAAAAACATAGAAAATGTATGCAACAATAGTTATGAAATAATTTAACAAAATACTCGACAATCCGAATTTTAGATATAGATTTAATTTGTTTAAATGGATATGGAACCCACAGCCCGCCGCGTTTACAATTGCCTCTTGAGGCCCTGTTGCTTACAATGGCGTGTGCGTGCCCGCAGGTGTGGTGCGCCAGCGTCCGCCGCGACGAGTGGGCGGCGGCGCGCGTGTCCGCGCCCGCCGACGCGCTCCGGGACTTCGTGTTCTTCAGGCTCATCGACCTCGTGCACGTCATGGGTGCGTATTGTGTTTCAACTACAACTAAACTAGCTTCACGCTTTATTCTCTACATACCTCTTTCGCCTCGTCCACTGTCATTCATCTTTTCTTCCATCCCTCCTCTTACATTCCACGTAGCTATTTGTAGCTCCGTCCTCCACCTCCCGCCTTTCCGTACATAGCATGTTGGGTGGCGGTCCCCACCCCCCAGCATGGACGCAGCATGGTGCGCGTCGACTTGGAGAGACGCCCCCATGAGGGCTGGCAGAGGTCACTGCCAGCAAGTGGCGAGCAAGTCTTCCATCTTGGACCCCCAAGCTGTATGTTTAAAAACTATTAACTCAGCCAGTTGTGAGCAACGTCATTGATGACATTGCTACAAGTTGCTTAATACCACTGGTTGCTAAAATCCATGTTAATTTTGTCTGTCCAATAAAGTCAAGTCATTGGTTTGGTGCCCCTTAAGCCCCCCCTATCAGCTGGACGATATGAGATCAAATATGTGGACGACATAAAGTCAATGTGTGAATGGGCGATCACATATGTGGACGAAGTGAGGTCACATGTCTGGATTTGAGATCACATTCTATGATATGAGATTACATGTGTGGATGTAAGCGTTTTACATATATTTTTTTATTTGTTCCAGGCGGTGATCTAGAGCTGCTGTTGCCACCGTTAGATGACATATTAACAGCGCGTGAACTTGCTGATCTCGTTTCCGATACACGTTTTCGCTTTTTACTACAATATGGATACCAATGTGTCGTCGCACCACAAGATGATATTGATGACCAGTAGACTGCGAATCGACCACTATTACACTGCCAGTAGACCATCAGTAGATTGTCAGTAACCACCAGTAGACTGTCAACCATCAGTGGACTTCCATAAATTACGTCACACAAATTTTAAGATTTTACCTCTTTTCACCGATCTTATCACAGGTGGTCAAATAAAATTAGGCGTTTCACTATGGTAAAATTACTTAGATTAAAACGTCATATGTCGTTTATCTGCAGGATGTCGGGTTAATAAGAAAATGATTTTAAAAGATATAATATCGAAACTTACAAAAAAGGTCTTTCTTCTACTTTTCTACTTTTTTATTCGATAATTGTTTGATCTGATAGTGTAATGATTTCTTTAGTTTAGTTAACGTTTTTTTCAAAAAGCGGATAAAATTGTACTTTGTTAGCCCTCTGTCTAGTGTGACGTCGCTTATTGTGCATCTAAAAATATTAAATTGAAACAGCAGATTGGAAATTATGTGTATATATTTTGAAATACGATGTCATGATATTTGGGGTCCTTTCTGACGCCTTGTCATGCAATGAGACACTTCGTCAACTCCCTCTGAATTTAGTTATTTATGGATGGTCCCTACTTTAAAATAAGATACCAGAAGATCGACTGATGGATTGGTGGTGAAAAAGATTGGATATGTCGTTTTGAGTAGACTCGACAAGCAGTGACAGTCGTGGTAAGGTTTACTGACCTTTTGCCACGCTGCCACGACTCGACGACCGCACTGTAGACTGACTGTGGACTGTGGGTTTGAATACGTCGTCGCCTTGTGTAATTTATGAACTGTGAATGCTATGAAATAGGAAATTAAATTCTTGTTATATTATTTTTAACTCTATACTTGTTTTTTTTTTCTATAAATAAAAAAAGTTTTTTTCATTTCGTTATAAATAGAAAAACGATATTTTACGTCATAATCTTGATCTTTTGTTACTAAATAAGTTCTTATTTTTCTTTAAATTTTAATTTCAATAAATAATAAATGTAAAGTAATGAGTTGAGAATTACTTTAAAATGCATTTAAAATACGCATTCAAATAAATAAAGTTTAAATTCAAATGTTTTATGTTAATTTAGTATTACATAGTTTTGTTACTTATTTTATATTTCTGGTTTTACTTTTCTTGTTACATCTCACTAATAGGGTAAGCTGAGGAACCTAGTGTTAAAACAATTCGTTCCCCACGTACCATACTTTTGGACATATTGCGTGTGGAATGGACTATATGTCGCATTTGTTTCGCTACCAGAGCGAGAAAATGGAAATAATTAATTCCCCCAAGTGATAATTCAAACCCACAACCAAACCCACCATCGCGTTGCCTTTATAGTCAGACGTTTTCTTACAGCTTTTTTGTTTCTTTTTATTATATAAATTCCTCACCATTCGATAGGTTCAGTCAGACTGATGTAGATTTAAGGCTAATTACACTGTGATCGATGTAATTATTAATTTTAATTAATTTTCTTATACTAAATAAAATAAATGAATTTGAAATATGTATATTTTGTTTTATTTGCGTTTGTGATAAGATTTCCTCAAAAAGCACTTTTTTAAATTGATGGTTCTATTTTATTTATATTAATATTATTTTAGCTTTACCTGCGGCTTTGCCGGTGTGGCCAAATTAAAATAACTGAAACTTGTGTATCATATGCCTGTCACCGTCCTCGATCATCTATGTAGTACATTAATTTTTTCAAGCTGGAGCAATAGTTTCTCACATTAGAATGTTCTTTCAAACTCTTTAGTTTTAATGTGATAGTATAATCACAAGTATGTGACTATAACAGTTGTGTGATTGTGTGTTCGATCCCCACTCGAGGGAATAAGTTCTTTTTTATTTTTCTGCTCTGGCATCAAGGCAAAAGCCCATCATCGAAAAATTTGGCGGAAAGTGAGGAAGTCTTATCACTATGTATTTCCTGTGATTTGATTTGATTTAATATAAGTATAAGAGGAAAGGATAGTATTCTATTATTTCTATTTTTGAAGTAAATGGTTTTTTTCGGTTTTTATAATTTTGATTAATTATGACATAGCGCAGCGTTTTTTCCAGCTCTCAAGTTATATTTTTAATTAAGTAGGCAGGTATTTTCTCATTTATTATCTTTGAGAGAAATTAATTGCTATTATTATTATACTAGAGGGCGCGCGCGGCTTCGCTCGCTTATTAAGAGTGAATTCTAAAAAAACCACGAAACACGTGTTCAATAAAATATTTTTAACAGTCTGAATTTAAATTTTTATAAAAATCGGTGGCAATATAAAGATTTTTCCATACAAACTTTCAACCCCTATTTCATCCCTTTAGTATTAAAATTTTTCAAATTCCCTTCTTAGTGGATGTCCAGAATATGAAAATAAACATCTGCCCAAATTTCACGTTTCTACCATCAGCGGTTACGGCTCTGCGTGCGACAGTCAGACAGCACAAGTCCTTTTATATATATAGATAATAATTATTATTGTATTTTTAAACATTTTTAAAGTGTTATTCCATACTTAAGAAAGAAAAATACCATAGAAACCGACCAGGTCGGTTTCCAGGAGGCGCGAGTTCGAGTCCCGCCTCGTTCAAATTTTTATACGTTATTCAAAATAAGTATTATTATTGTAATTTCTTCGCTCTGGTAACAAGCGCGGCGTTGAAGAAGTGTGAGTGTCGGAGTGTCTTAATACTAGGTTCCTTCTGTCTACCTTACTATATGCGATACAGCGTAAAGCCGAAAAATAATATTAAGTAATTATAGATGCATACAAACAACGAAAAAGAATTCAAAATAAAATAATAATTATGACATAGGTACATTATTTAATGTTTATCAAGCGAAAATAATATACAAATAAAATATAAACAATACTACGCAATAATTAAACAAAAAATAAAAAGAAGAAACTATATAACACTTTACAGATAAAAAATAATTGCAAAAAAAACGACAACAAAAAAAGTGTACCATTTTGGCGCCATTTCCAATTGCGTTAAGTCAAGCGTCAGTCTGTCGTCGCTTCGTATTTACAGCGCACGCGCCATTCAAGCACTTTTATTTATTTACTTATGCGCTTTCGAAGTCGTAGCGCGTCTACGAATATATTGATTTTTCCTTATTTTCATAGTTTGTGATAGTGCATTGTTTTGTTCTACAGGATATTGTATTTGTGATCGGGTTGTTGAGAAACGTGAGTAAGTTTATGTAAATGCTTTTTAAAAAGAAGTAAAAACAAATATATCAATTCCCATTTTTAGTTGTTTCTTAGTATGACACGATATGATAAAATGTATTATTTTATTAAGTATTTTTGTATACTTAATACTTTATTGTCTTTTTTTATCATGTCTTCTATTGCAATGAGCACAAAGTATATCAACCGAGGTGAAAGTAAATGGAAAATATGCTTTTTGTTTACGTTATTACGGACAATGATTTTTGATTTCATTTTCGTATATATATTACTTTCTTAAAGACATTATTTAAAATTAACAAATATTTATAAAATAATTAGATTAGTACATATTTTGTACGTAATATTTATTGAACTTTTAAAATGAATATATTATAAAATGACGACCTAACTTGAAAGTAAAAACGTGAATATATAACAAAAAAACACGGTTTTTTTCTTGATGTTATTTATAATAGTTATATTTATAATTATAGTTGGTCTTAGATAAGTATTGCTAACTAGATACGCTCTACTAGACACAGAGGACATCGCGGTACTTTTTTACTTCTTAACTTTGTTTATAAATATAAAAACTGTTAAAGTAACTGCCATCGGCCTTCTATTTAATTTATATTTTATATAGAAATGTTTATAGCAATATTTAAGTTTGGTTTGTATTTTAAATGATGTACTAATTAGATATGCAATTTTTTTTTTTTTGCAACGTTATGTTTAACGTAAATAAATGTGATGTCTACGGCAAATGAAATGTACCTATTTAATAAGAAAAAATCTAATCAAATCAGCTTCAGGTATCCCGCACACAGCAGGGTAGGCAGAGGGAATCTGGTGCTAAGACACTCTGTTCCCCACTTTCCGCCAAGTTCTGAAGGCATAGCGTGTTAAGTGGCGGGACTCAACGCCGCGCTTTGCTTCGACACCAGAGCGAAGAAATGAACATATAAATGTAAATAAATATTTCATCTCCTCAAGTGGGGATCGAAACCACGACCAGTCGATTTTACAGTCACATTTTGTGCCCCTGCGCCAATATTGGCCTCAATTGATAAGAAAGATTGTCTTAAAATAAACTTTGACAATTTCAAAAGCAGTTAGTAGTGGTAAGTAGTATAACGGTACTCTCGTTTCCTTTACTTTTCCTCTCAGTCAGTCATGGAAAAAAAAGCGAAAGATAAATTTATGAAACTTTAAATTCTTATATGAAAAAAAAAATAACATAAATTTTAAGTAATCACAACCAAATACACCAAAACCAAATATTACATACAAAGCATATAACGTAAAACAAAAGAACCAAAACTCTTTTTTCTTTAAATATATGTATCTATTGAGAATAAATAAAAATTATATTTCCATTTCTTCGCTCTGGTGTCGGGGCAAAGCGCGGCGTTGAGTTCTGCCACTCAACACGCAATGCCTCCAGAATTCTCCTAATCCTCTGCCTACCCTGCTGTGCGCGGGATACAGCGTGAAGCTGATGTGTATCTATTATATTTCATAGTACATAGAGTAACGTAAATATATTGAACAAATCAGCAATTGAAAGACGTTAGTCGAGCGTGGCGACATTGAATGGGTTGCTTTACAAAACTTACATTTTTCCATCTATACTATACTATAGTCTAGTTATATCCGCATTCAATAATCATTTATCCAGATACTCACAGTTCGTTTCAAAGCGAGACCTTGCTAAGTGACTGTTGGTTAATAGCTATAGTTATTTTATAGCCGTTTTTTCTATATGTTAAAATTAAAGATTTTTTCTATAATGCCTTTATAGCTTCACGCTGTATCTCACTCGCTCTATATATACACATTGCAGGCAGAGGGAATCAGTGTTAAGACACTCCGTTCCCCACTTTCCACCGAATTCTGAAGGCATTGTGTTGAGTGGCGGAATTTGATGCCGCTACTATAAAACAATTAAACTAGAAGCAGTTTAACTGTAATAAGTAGACACATATAGAGGGAACCTAGTGTTAAGACACTCTGTTCCCCACTTTCTGCCTTTCTTTCTGAATTCTCGAGGCATTGCGTGTTGAGTGGCAGAACTCAACGCCGCGCCGAAAATAAAGAATAAAAATTGAAAAGTTTTAAAATAACTACATATAATAAAGTATCAAAGTTTTAATATTGATCGTGCTATATGTCTAGAAACAAATTAACTTAAACGTTTATGATCTACATCATCATAAAAAATATAAATTATAAGAAAATTACTAAATTAGATAATAGCATTTGATATCCTAACCATGTACGTACCTGAATTACACCTACACCTATCATGTTATTTACCTATTAAGCTCTGCATAAACTTTAAAATACAGCATAACGGCTTCGTCCGCGTGGTTAAAAGGAAATGACTGAAACTACTACACTAAGAGATGTGTGTAATACTGACTGCAAATCGTGTATGGTATTTAGCATTATATAGCCCTTGTATTTACATGGACTATCCAACACAAAACAAAAAAATATTGGAACAAGTAGTTCCTGAGCACGAAAGCGTGGCTCGAAACAACTGTCAACTCGAAAATTCATCGCAAACATTAGAACGGAGTGTCTCAGCACTGGGTCTCCTTAGCCTACTCGGCGGGCTACAGCGTGAATCTAAAAAAACTTAGTAAGAATTAACTAAAACTCGACTTCTAACTAATGGTTCTTACCAGAACCACGTCCTAATCAGCGCAACAGCGATGAGTAACGTCGCGTGACAATTGTGAGCGGCAGCTGTTTCAATTAGACAATTTGCACAATTGCTTTACTTTATTTCATTGGAAGACACATTTTACTGTTGAGGCCAGTCGTGGCGCCCAAAGTGTTACTGCAAAATCTGGTTGGTGGTTCGATCACTGGTTGTGGGTTCGGTCCCCACACTATATTTTCATTTCTTCGCTCTGGTGTCGAGGCAAAGCGTGGCGTTGAGTTCTGGCACTCAACACGCAATGCCTCCAGAACTTGGCGGAAAGTGGGGAACGGAGTGTCTTATCACTAGGTTCCCTCTGCCTACCCTGCTGTGTGCGGGATACAGCGTGTAGCTGATTTGATTTGAATTTTTTATATTTTACTTTTGTTATTCTTTAGTTAATAAGTTTATAAATTCGTAAATTGTAAAGTTATGTGGGCTCGATTTGCACTCGAGTGTTGAATGGCGGCACGCAGTGTCGCGTTTTATCTCGTTACCAAAGGGATAAAATGGAAATATTAAATGTTTAATTCTTTCGACTGAACATCGAATCCACAATCCACAACCTATTGCGTTTACTTTAGCAGTTCCTAGCAAATATTTAGTATAGTACATATCTGAAAGACTTTGTGATCGCGACCCTTGTGAGTTCGGTTCTCATCGATCTCGCCCGTAAAAAGGCAAATTGCGGTGCTGACTCATCAGTCACTGGCTTTTATTCTATACATAATGTTTCAAAAGTTGGATTGAAAGTAAGGAATGGAGAGATACTTAACACTTTGTTATCTTAGTCTGCATTGCTATAAAGTATAAACAGAAGGGGAAACTTTTTTTTTGCTGTAACAGAATAGATCATATAGCAGGATAGGCAGAGGAACCTGGGAACCATCTGTTAAAATTCCCATTAAGACACTTCGGTTGCCCACTTTCCGTCGAACTCAGAAAGCATTGCTTGTTGAGTAACGGAACTCAATGCGCTTTGCGTCGTAATCAGAGCGAGGAAATAAAAATATTAAACATTTTATTTACACGAGTGGGAATCGAACCCACAACGTATCGCATCTACAGACGCATGCTTGTGCCCCAGCGCCACGACTGGCCTTATATAACCTTTAATATCACGTCACATGATTTTCTTTTTAATTCCTATAAACTATATAATATATAAAAAATATTTTATATTATATTTGTACAATTACATTATAACCAAAAAAAAAATCTATTAATATACCAATATACGTCATTCTGCTATTAATCAATGTAATGACACGCACTCACTCACTCATTAGCATATAATGGGTGGGAAATCGAGGTGGAGGTGCGCGTGCGCGTGCGCCGGCGCCGGTGAACGTTTCCACGCACAGAGACAAAAATGTGAGAATATTGTTGCAACATAGTAAAATTTCTTTGTGTTCAATTATTAAACATGATTTATGTGATTGGTTTTCTTATTTCGCTGATGGAAAGTTATTTTGTTGATGTTAAACATTATTTTTGCATTTTTAAACATTTTTAAAGTGTTATTCCACACTTAGGAAAGAAAAATACTTATTTAGAAAACTTATAAAAATTTGAACGTAGCGGTAGTTCCGCTACGTTCAATTTTTATACGTTTTCTAAATAAGTATTATTTTAGCATTTTGTCAAATTAAAATGAATGTTGCAATTACAATATGTAGATATGTAAAGTTTTTGGAATCAAATTTCATTTCACACATGAGAGGTCGTAAGAGCGTATGATTGAAACGCAAACGATGAGTTCGATTTCCATTCGGGGAAAATAATTATTTTTCTCGCTTTGGTAGCAAGACAAAGCGCGGGGTTGATTTCCTCCATACAACAGTGTCCCGAAAATTGGGCGAAAAGTGGAAAACGGATTGTCGTAACACTAGGTTCCTTTTCTTCCCCTGATTTATGACTAATATAGCGTGAAGCTATAAAAATGTATGTTTGTATTTTAAATATAGCATTTCCTAGTTCTAGTTTAACAAAGTAGATAAAGTAGGCCGATAGGATCGTTCTCGAACACGCAAGGTTCATGTAATATTACTCATTACAAAAAATACACATTCTGTATAGCTATAGCAATTAATAAATAGTTACTGTTAGAAATAATATATCGAAGCCAAGATACTTTTTACATATAAAGAGTATATGAGGTCTGGGAGGGATCGCAGGATGCTTTTGCCATGTTCTGTGACCTGTCTAAGACATTTGATCGCGTTAGCTTCATGTCCAATGTTGAATACATTGGACATGAAGCTAACGCGCCCTAGGAATTGTATGCTCGCTCCAGTTTTTTACAAAGGTATGCTAGGTAGCTTTACGCTGTATCCCACACACAGAAGGGTAGGCAGAGGAAACCTAGTGTTAAGATACCCCGTTCCCCACTTTCCGCCTAATTCTGGAGGCATTACCAACGCCGTGCTTTTGTCACAACACCAGAGCGAGGAATTGGAAATAAAAATTGAAATAATTTTTTAATTTCCACGAGTGGAAACATCGAAATACTCGAACCACAAACAGTCGCCGCAAAGGTATTATAGTTACAAATATTTAAATGTCTATTTGTATACAATTGACTTAAAAACAATTAATAAAATTATTAAAAAGTTTCTTGCGCCGATTCTTCTCAGGTCTGAGGCATTTAGATTTAGTGATCTGGTGGTAAATGTCAAGTTTTTCAAAAAATTAAGCATGTATTATAATTTTTTATTTTGAATAAAATAATTTAAATTTGACTTTAATAAGGAGTTGTGTATTCTTAAGCAGCTCTCGCGGAAGTCTATAATTTTAAGTGCATATTTATAATTCTACAACACTTTAAAAAGTGTCGTGTCGATTTTCTAATTCCCGTAAAGAGGATGTCCTGTTTGCGTCTCAAATGCTCTGAAATCAAGATTTCTGGAGTCGTCGTTTACTCAATTTGTAACAGTGACAATGTCTTTCGTGTGGTATTGATGCGACCTTGACGTGTTGTTCTTGAACTGTCACTTCATTACTAAATTTGTCACGTTTTCGTATCCTTTATAAGTGTAAATAATTTTTTGAAGACCTTAGCAAGAGCTAAATGTGAGTATACTGTTGTTTAATTGCTTTTTTTTTGCGGAAAGAAAATGAGTTTTCCTTAGCTCAAGACATCGCTATGATGTAGTTCAAAATGGGGTTCAAAATGTAAATTTTACAGAAACCAATGCTATCTTATTTATTGCATAATTCTGGCTAGCAATACAAAAAAATATTTAAGTTTTATTTTAAACTAATAAAATGTCTAAAATACTCTCTACATTTGAGGAGATGAAACAATAGGTTAAGTGGGCGTTGGTAAATGTGTACCGATGTTTTATATTAGCTCACTTTACGAGATCACCATTGATTACTTACTGTTATGTTGTTAACCTATTTTCTGTAACCCATGATTCAATACAAAATTAATAGACTACATATATTTTTAAACATTTTTAAAGTGTTATTCCACACTCAGGAAAGAAAAATACTTATTTAGAAAACGTATAAAAATTTGAACGTAGCGGGACTCGAACCCGCGCATCCTGGAAACCGACCAGGCGCTGTGACTCTGACCACTTAGCCATCTGCAAGGCGAGTCCCGCTATGTTAAAATTTTTATGTTTTCTAAATAGACTATATATACTTACTAATATTGATATTTTGTTTTGTAGATGTTAAGAGAGAAAATGTAAATAACAAAAAAGTTACAGTTCAAAGTTTCATCTTGAAATTTTTTAAGTGTTAATATGTGAACTGTTAAATTCATTGTCCATTATCTTGTGAAATTTCGATTCCTCTTTTTTATTTTAGTTTCCATTCCATTATTTAGTTTATTCTCCGCAACTGTATTTGCGTGGAGTTTAAGACTCCTTTTTTTTTTTTTGAGGCTTTTTCCCGTTCGTAAGCCCCTCTTAGTGCTCCCCTACTCTCCATGTACCTACATGTCAAATGCCAAAAAAATGTTATGTATGGAGAGCCGAATCTATGCCTCATGGAAAATAATTCCAATGAATTCATAGTTCCTAAACTGATTATTTTCGTAAAGAAATAAATTTGAACTTTAAATACTACGACATGCGGAATACAACGTAACGCTGAAAAAAAAACCTAAAATATTGTAAAAAAAATACGAAACTTATCGTATTAAAGAAGCATATGTTATTTGAAATATTCCTTTTAAAAGTTAACTTTAAAATCCTTTATCAACAGGTGGGACGGGCGTTTGACTGAATGAGGCATTATGTTCCGGCAGCTGCCCGGACGTGCTATTGTATTTGCACACTTTTAACGGACTGACATATATTGCATATAGATTAATGTATATCTTAAATGGGACAAGAATACCAATGGATTTTCTTTAGCTTCACACTATATCTTATATATCGCAGGATAAGCAGAGGAATCCCAGTGATAAATCACTCCGTTCCCCAGTTTTCGCTTTATTTTCGATATAGCGTGTAGATTGAATTTAAAAACCGAATAAAGAAACCTACTAACAATCTATTGGACTATATACATTTTTTAATTAAGAATTTTTGAATTACTTAAACGCATTTACCGTCATATTATGTCTGTTCTCCTTCTGCCTCTGTTAAAGAGAAGGAGAATTAAAATCCCTTTCAAACTTTAATTTCTTTCCCTTAAATAAGAATTTTCGTCGACGGAAGACATCGACATCAAATACATGCTTTATTACTGTCTTATATGCTAGTTCTTCTTCTTGATACTGCAGCTTCACGTGTTTCCCCACATATTAGGGTAGACTGAGGAATTAAGCGTTAATACAATTTTCGCCAAATTTCTATACATTGTATTTTAAGTGACTGAAACTTAGATTTTATCTACCAGAGAAAATTTAACTATAATCATTAAAATGGGGAACTCCCTATTGATAACTTATGTGTTCTTTATGTTATACGAAGAGACTCACTGTTAATATTTCATTTGTCATGCTTCTATAGTTAACCCTTTTAGCGATAAGTGAAGCAAGATATGCATACATAGATACATATATGTATATTTTTTTTCGTGCACTTCTTTCTGTTCCCCACTTTCTGCCGAATTCGAATTCTTGAGGCATTGCAAGTTGAGTGGTGGATCTTATCGCCGTATTTGGCCTTTAGATAAACTTATTCTATTATAACCAATACAATAACTACTAATTTATAACTAAAAATGTTATTACCTTGAAAAATCCATTATCTTCAGTCTTCGACTTGATCTGAATGAACTTCAGAAATGGATACAATGAAAATGATTAATTGTCATTTTTATTAAAAAAAACAACAAAAGAATTAATTATTATTTTTATAAATAAATAAATAACTAACAATATTTTTTATTTAAATAACAATATATTTAAAAATAATACATTTTAAAAAATGTATCTTTTGCTATACGTTGTGTATTTTACCTTTTAATCACATCATGCAAAATTTTATTGCAGTTAATTATTATGAAAATAAGACTAGAGTAATTCTGTGTTTTTTTGTATACGTAAATTTTAATTACTATATTTGCTTACTTTAGTGTTCGCAAAGATATAAAATAAATTTATTTTAAGTATCAGTGTAACAGCTTAGACAGTTGTCCGACCCAGTTTCCGTAAAGGGGTCCCACCTGCCCCGCCCCGGTTTTTGCGATGGGGTGTTCGGGGTCAGTGACTTCTTTTGTGAAGGTCGACGTACGATTATACGTTATCATACGTCTTTTTCATTTACTCTGTATTTATAAAATGAATGCTCTTAAAATAATAACATTAATTGATAATTGTTTATACTTTGTTATATTTGCATATAAAACAAAAAATAAATAAATAAATCAGCTTCACGCTGTATCCCGCACACTGCAGGGTAAGCAGAGGGAACCTAGTGTTAAGACACTCTGAGAACCTAGTGTTGAGGGGCGGAACTCAACGCTGCGATTATTGACAAGTGTTGATATTATAAGATTAATATTTTAATTTGTATGTACATCTAAACATAGAGTTACACCTATTACAACTTAGTTTTGACTTATGTAGAGTATTGGAACGCCGCGCTGTTGACCCTTTAGTGACCCTGCAGTAACACACCTAGTCGCGGCCATTCAACCGTGATATTGTTAATTGTTCAGCTACCGATATATCGATTTGGTACATTGATATGACATACCTGAATTAAAATCTGATATATTTTTTTATTTATAGTTAAATTAAAAAAAAATCCCGACTGCTAAGGAAGGGTTATTTGCAATGGTTTTCGAAGCCTGTCGTGGCGCATAAAGTGATTTTGTAAACACGACTGGTTGTGGGTTCGATACCCACTTGAGGGAGATTTTCATTTTTTTACTCTGGCGGCGAGACAAAATCGCGGCGTTGAGTTCCGCCACTCAACAGGCAATGCCTCCAGAATTTGGCGGAGGCCTCATATAGTGGTGTATATGTATATAAACTAATTTCAAAAGATACGATGAATACAGAAAAATAAAAAATAAAATGTTAGCCAAAATATTTTTTATTCCACATAATTTTAGAAAGTTAAACTATCATGATACTTACTACACAATTACCATAATTAATTACCCAGTAAGCAATGATTTGACGTAAAAATTAACAATTTTAACTCACTTTTATTCGTGAATAGATTTCTTAAATAAAAGTAACGCACTTAATTATGATAAATAATACATTACAAAAAAAAATACCGTATAAAAGTGAAGTCTTTGTTTGTATAGCTCTTTATTTTAAAGCATTCGTACTCAAGCGTAGTGCAGCGGACCAATCGTTTGATTGTAAACGCGACGATTGTGGATTCTAATCCTACTCGGAGCATTTTCATCTCCTCACTTTGATAATAAGAAAAAGCGTTGAGTACCGCCGTTTCCGGAGTGACTTAAGTGTTAAGGTTCCCTCTGTCTAGCCTGCTACAAGCGGCATACAAATATTAAATATTTTATGTTCTCGTTCTGGTAATGAATCAAAGCGTGACTCGTGACGTGACGTGACGTGAACTCTACGCCTAATGAATCAATCATAAGGCGTAGAGTTCCGCCACTCAACACTCAATCTCTCCAGAACTCGGCGGAGAGTAGGTTAACGGAGGTGTCTTAACATTAGGTTATTAAATTTCCAGGTTTCCTCTATCTACTTTAACAAAGGGATATTACTTACGTCACATAGTGCTTTGTAAGCATAAGATATAAACCAAGTTCTAAACGCTGTTATCAGTGAGTAAACAAACACACCTTTTAGCCGCGGCTTATCAGGGCTAGGCAAGTTTACTACAGACTTTAGAAAAGTGTTGAAATTTTGTTGCATTTTATGAACCTTTTTATTAAAATAAATATTTTAGTGCTTTCTGTATTAACTGTTCGTCAATTTAATGTTACCACACTTCAGAAACAGTTTTTTTAATTTCTGTGTCCCGCAAATAGCAGTATAGGCAGTGGGAACCTTGGAACCTAGTGTTAAGGCACACCGTTCCCATTAAGACACTTCGGTTCCACATTTACCGGCAAATTCTCGCCTCTGCGGCACGACTGACCTCAAATGAGTAGTAGGTTTCATTGTAATATATTATCGAAACATTAAGATGACTTTAACTACTTATTTGGCAAGGATTGCAACTAACTTATTTCTGGCAACGATTCAAGGACGTACTTAGTTAACGTTGAGACAAATATAAGGTCACTCTGTTATGCGACCGTAAGAAATGGGTTAATAAGAAACAGAAACATTTTTCGTTGTTAAGTAACATCATCTTTTTTTAAATTTATATCATTACTTCGTGATGATTAAATAAAATAACCCCATAAGAACAATTAGGCCATATGAGACCATTCCGGAACATTGGCACAAGCGTGTGATTGGATACGCGACGGTTGTGAGTTCGATTCCCATACGGGCAAATGAATTATTGTTTTTAATATTTTTATTTCTTCACTCTTGTAAATAGACACAGAGCGGCGTTGAGCTACACCATTAAACACGTATTGCCTAAAAATTCAGCGGAACGTGCGGAATGGGGAGCCCTCTGCCTACCCTACTGTATGCATATAGTAAATGAAAAAAAAAAGAAACTAAAAAAAAACCACATAAAGGAAAGGGAATCAAATCTGTACACAACCGCTATTCCGGTTATACAGCTCACCATTTCGCCAGAGGAGCTGAACCGTCCGATTGTGCAGCTATAAATAACGTGATATAACCGGGACTTACTCAATGTAGGTATATGTAAAGTATTACAATATGAATAGATGGCGGCGGAAGCTCGCGATATGAGTGATGCGGCCGATACTGGCGTCGGCTTTTAAAGCTATCTGATCATTATTTACATGGTAAAGGAGTAAAATGGGTGTAGGTTGGTTAATTTGCACGCTTTTTCCCGCATCTAGCAAGGTAGGTAGAGTGAACTTAGTGTTAAGACACTCCGTTACCACACACTTTCCAAATTACGAGACATTGCGGCAATTCACGGGGCATTTGTCTAGTGGCGGATTTTAACACCTTGTATTGACGATTGATGAAATGATAGAAAAATACTCTAACCTATATTTATTGAAACCTATATTTCTTTTTTCTCTTCCTTTCTTCTTACGTTCAACTTTACTTTACAAGTTGTTTCGTAGGTATGTATAGTGTGAGACCTTATTTAATCATTATTACCAAATTTCAATTTAAAGTTAAATATATATTGATATATTTAATAACTTAAAATATTTTGTTTTATATATTAAAATTATTGAAAATTATTATTTATCCAAATAGTTCGACAAAAGCTCATAAATAAAATGTACTCTAAAAAGTGTTTACATAAAGCACTTAACATAAATTTTACAGAATAGTAGAGTGAGTCACAAAAAATATGAAAAACTATAACTTTTGTGAGTCAAAGTGGTGTAGAAATACTTGAAGCCGTTAACACCTCGTAACCCATTATTGTAAAACATTCAAACGTAAATAGACGAAGACATAAAGAATATGATTTCTTAGCAATTGTTATTGATATAAAAATATTGGATAAATCATAAATAAAATATGTTCAAAGAAATCGTTTGGTATAAAATTTTGGATGATAGATTTGTGTTTTTCATGTTTATGTATTTTATAATGTAAAAAAGTCAATAAAATATCTGAGTATAATGTAAGTTGGGACGTGCGCAAAATTGTGATAGTGGGAATTCCCTCTCTGGGGTATTTCTATTTATATTTATGTTATCTTCTTTATTTTAAAACATAGTATCAAAGATACTGGAGGAAGGTCACATAAAAAGCATGAGAACCCCCCGGAGGGCATTTATGAAGAGGTTGTATGAACGTAGACACCGTAGCGTTTGACGCTCCGTTCTCTCTGACTACCCCGCTAGGAATATAGGGTGAAGCTAAGTTTAAATTTTGTAGTTATAGCAATAGGTTCAATTAGTCTGTAATACATGTAAACATCAAAAAACGAGCAATTTTCTATAGACAAATGCCCAAAAATAACTTTTACATAAAACATTAGGCATGTTTTACATAAAAGTTTTTTATATAAAACATGCCTAATATTCCATAAAAAGGATTAAACTTTTATATAAAACGTAAATTCCATTAAAAAATCCATATTTTTTTTTATTTATAATAATAGTTGGTTAACACACTGTATTAGCGTACATTATTATCTATTCCTTTTATATGAAATCCAATTCAAGAAATACAATTTTCCCATAAGCTGCAATCGTCCTTTGTAACGGTACCAATGGTACCTATCGCCCTATCGCTCGTCGATTATCCACTGACACACTGTCGTGAAAGGGCCCGTGACTTCAATTATAATTAGGTGACGTGATGCTATTCAGCATTTCATATATTTCTTTGAAAGTATTTAGTATGAGTCATATGAGAAAGTTGTTGTATGTATTTTTACTTATAAGTAAGTTGTTTACTAATAATTTTAAGTATTTTGATTAAAATTTCTTGTAAAAACTTGAACCCGCGACTTTTGGAAACCGTTCAACTTCTCTGATTACTAAGCCAAATGTTGTCATCAAGCTACGTCGAAATTCTTATACGACTGTTGCATCGTCTGTATTATTTATGTTGCTAGTTTGCTACCGTCCCAGTAGTTCAATTCGGCTACGTTCAAATCTTTACATCATCGTTTTTTAAAAAGGTTTTTGGTTTTTTTAGCTTCACTCCATTTCTCGCACATAGCAAAGTAGGGAGAGGGAATCTAGGAATCTAATGTTAAGACATTCTGTCCCCATTAAGGCACTTCCGCATCCGGCAATTCTGGAGCTATTGCGTATTGAGTGGCGAAACGCTGCGTTTTGCCTCGTTACTCTCTAGTAAGTCGCGAAATAGTAACGAAGAAATGAAAATTTTAATTTGATTTTATTTTTAAATTTCCACACTTGTCGCATTTAAAGTTACATACTTGTATTCCTGCGCCACGCCTGGCCTTAACCTTTATACCTACGTTTTCTAAAAATTTCTTTAATAAATTTGTAATACTTTTCGAAATAATAGATATAATTAAAAATTATACATCGCTCGCATCTTGATTTGCGTGGACTTTAACACGTAAAATGAAAAGTTCTGTTGTTCCTGCTCCCGTGGCAATTTCGACACCCTCTAACCTACCAACATGCCGAATTTCAACTTTCTACTTTAGTAAATAAAGATAGATATCACATCAGCAAGTAAAGATAGATGTAACTATTATAAGTGTAAACCAAACCCGGTCGCGGCTCCAACTGGCTGGCGCGCGGCGTGCAGCGCATCTGCAGCGTGCTAATGCAGCGCGTGCGTCGCTTACTCATCGCCGCGTTGCTTATACCTAGTATACACTGTTCTCTCGGATAAGTCATTTTTACTTACAGATTTATATAATGATCTCTATCTTCTCTGTTTCTCCTCTATAGGTATTCCTTTTTTATGTTTATATGATATTGAGTAGTCTAAAAAGTAATGTCTTTATGGGCTCTACATCTATACTAATATAATAAAGGAATTAAAATATGATTTTTTAGAGTAACTCTATTTATCGAAGAAGGCAGTTGTAGATATTACATTATTACATATATTCCATTCTTATACTGATTTAAATAATTCAGTATACCTGCGGTTAGAATTACCTTGGGAAGTTAAAATGTAATATTATGTTAATCAGAACTCTTAATTATCTCCTTTGACAAAAAGAGCGAAGTCGCAGGTAAAAACTATTAATACTTTTTTGCAGCTTCATGCTTCATTCCGCACATAGCAGAGTAAGCCAGGGAACCTAGTGTTAAGGCAATCTGTTGTCCAATTTCGGCCAAATTGGCCGAAGTAAGTTTAGTTTTCGGCTAAGTTGTAAACTTTTTTAGCAAGTCACAAAAAAAAAGCGTAGCCGACATATTTATCTATCTATTATCTATTATCTTAGTTAACAAATTATGAAAAGTTATCAAGATTATTTTTTTTATACTGATTTAAATAAATTATTTCACATTGCACATGTGTAAACAGCTTAACGTAAACAATAAACTGCCTTATAGACTGGCGAACCTAACTGAGGAATGTCGGTACTTCATTGCACTATATGATAAGCATTCGAAATCATGGTGTCAGCAATGAGCTACCAATACTAGGTTCTGTTAGGAACTTTTGGGGGCCTCCTTGATGGTTGTGGATTGGATTTTAGTAAGTTTCTTATGAACAACGTGGAGCTAAAAATATATATAATATTATATTTATTTATAAACTAGGTAGGCGTTGTGCAAATGCATTAGTTTTGGAGGAAGAGATCGTATCCTAGATTTTCTTAAACTGATTTTCATCTAGAGGTCTACCATGGCGCATGTGCACAAGCGTGTGACTGTAAACACGAAAGTTTGTGGGTTCGAATACACCTCAAAAAAAAAATAGTATTTTACTTTTTTGTCGCCCTAGTAATGAGTATCGAGACAAAGAGCAGCGTTGAGTTCTGGCATTAAACACGCAATGCCTCCAGAATTCAGCGTGAAATGGGTGAAAAACCGAAGTGTTATAATGAAAACGGAGTATTTTAACACATGATTCTCTCTGTCTACCTTGCTATATGCGGGATACAGAGTGAAGCAAAAAAAAATTATCCTTAATAGGTACTCCATACCATATTACATAATATTTACAATACAAAGCTATATTCCACCTATCAATTAGTATTAGCAGTGTGCGTTGCAGTGTCTGATTTCAAGGTTTACTGGAATGAGATACCGAAGTATATTTGTAAAGTAAGACCTGGCGGGCGGCCGTCACTGTTTACGATAGAACGTGCGGCATTGGGAACCTTGCGGTTATAAAATATAGAAAACTGATATAGTTAGGTTATAAAAATAACCTATTATACAATTGATTCGTTACATTTGTTGTACTGTTCAAGGGCTCGTGCTAAGAAATATTATCTCTATATATAATAAGACAGTAAAAATATTTTGTCTGTACATTTAGTAATTTTGACTGAAAACGATAGAGGGACACTTAAAAAGACTAATAGAAAGCAAAAAGATTTTTTTTGAATTTCTTGTCTGTCTGTCTGTCTGTCTGTCTGTCTGTCTGTCTGTCTGTCTGTCTGTCTGTCTGTCGACATATTGTTGTCCGCATTTTTCTCTGAAACTACTGAACCGATTTACTTGAAAATTTCACCAATTGCTTTGTTTTAACTCAATTTAGGTTCTAAAGTTTGGTTCATCAAAATCGGTTCAT